>VZRU01018973.1:192459-225346 GCA_013398155.1 Pedionomus torquatus | reverse complement strand
ATGTTAAATAGCACAGGTCCCAGAACTGACCCTTGTGGGACACCACTCACCACCAGCTGCCACTTGAACATTGATCCACTGACTACAACCCTTTGAGTGTGGCCATCCAGCCAGTTCCTTATCCACCAAGTGGTCCATCTATCAAACCCATGACTTTCCAATTTGGAGACTAGGATGTCATGTGGGACAGTGTCAAATACTTTGCTTAAGTCCAGTTGCTCTGCCTTTGTCCATCAAGTTTGTGGCAGTATTATAAAAGGCCATCAAATTTGTCAGGCAGGATTTGCCCTGGTGAAGCCATGTTGGCTGTCTCCAATCACCTTCTTATTTTCCATGTGCCTTAGCAGAGACTCCAGGAGAATCTGCTCCATGATCTTGCCAGGCACAGAGGTGAGACTGACTGGCCTGTAGTTTCCTGGGTCCTCTTTCTTCCCTGTTTTGAATATCTGGGTTATGTTCCACTTTTTCCAGTCTGCAGGAATTTCACCAGATTGCCACGATTTCTCAAATATGATGGAAAGCAGCTTGGCAACTTGGTCCACCAGCTCCTTCAGGACCCATGGAAGGATTTCATCAGGTCCCATGGACTTATGCACCTTCATATGTCTCGAACCCGATCTTCTCCTGCTATGGGCTGCTCTCCATTCTCAGAGTTCCTGGTTTTGTCTTCTGTGACTTGGGCAGTGAGTCCAATTTACTCAAAAAATGTAAAATGAGTCCATTTTACTCCTTTCTCCTACTGCATTTATATATCTCTTACTGAGTAGTCACCCATCCCTACTCTCAAGCAGCTCCAGAGAAAGGGGCCAATATCTAAAAATAGCTAATATTTCAAACAAAAATCTCATAACAACAATAGCTTGAATACAGACATGGTAGTATCCTCTACTAATATTCAATAACATCCAACATTTTTCTGGCTTTAAAAGCATTTTTATTTTATTAGGAGTTCTCAGAAATACGTCTGTGTTTCCATGAGCATTCATAATAATCCTCTGACACTAGATGATACCTTACTCCTGTACACAAATAGTCAGAGATGGCTTGTTTCCCAGAACAAAATAGATATAAAGAAATAGAATTGAAACCTAATTTTTAAGACCTTTAGTGCCTTGTATAGATGAGAGTCAATTTAATTTTTTTTTATTTTTTTTTTTCCATTGGTAAGGTGCAGCACTTCTTTCAGCACCACTGTTCATATATGGAAATACTAGTTATCACCATGAAATCATATAATGCTCCAATTACTCCTCCTTTTTCACAGCAGAGAGTCTAAATAAATTCATTATGCTTACCTGCTTTTGAATCCCACTGATGCCAAACAGTTCTCACAAAGTATTTCTTTTTTTTTGCTTCCCCTATCTAAAAATGTTCTTCATAATCACTATTATGAACATAATGAAATATTCCTTCAGAAGCAGAATAAAAACTAAAACCAGCTAAAATTTGGATGCTATTTTTGTTTTCCTACAATCAACACCATTTTACCAAGTGAACAAACAAGGTAAGCTACATGTTAGCAAAAGAAGTCGTCATAGCAATTTAGCACTGATTGGAAAAATATTAATAGCCTCAGGCAAATCACTCATTAACAGCTACTGATCTGGAGTATGATATAACATTAATAATTCAATAAAACCTCTTTGAGCAATAAAAGCTTGGGGATATTTATTTAACCAATTAGATCTTTTTTGGCAGCATCCCTGCTTTTGCATAAACCATGCATGTTTTTCAATTAATCATGAGAATTGAGAACTACAAATCTGCAGCCACTACCTTCCAGTCAAAGAGATACATTGCACAAGGAGCCCAAAAGACTGAGGAAGAAAATAAGCATAATTTACATTCTCTCAGTGGACAATAGAGAACTGGCACTTGAAGATGTACTAATTAGCAAAGCTTGGCTATTGGTGCTTAACGATCTGTTCCTCATGCAGCACTTTCTGAATCCACTGAGAGACAGGTACAAATTGCACCTATAAAAAGTTATAATCCATTAGCATGCATATGAGGTGCATCCTGCTACCACTAATGTTCAACAGTCCTTTCTAATCTCCAAGAGAGGCAGAAAGATGCAAATGTATAACTAGAACACTATACTGAATTACCACGCGTGTCATTTATTAACAGCTTTACTTTATTCAGAAACGTCTGTGTGAAAGGCCATTACCACCCTGGCAGTCTAAAGTTATGGGGTTTTTTCAGTGTTCTGAATGCTTGAGCTTTGGTCCTCTCTCCAAGGAATCGGTACACGTCTCACGGTCCATATAAACCACATCATTCTCCGCCGTAAATTCTAAATCCTTTACAATACCGTCCAACTCAAATTCCGCTTGGATCTTTTCTTCAGTGAGTCAAAAAACCTAAACTCTCTGGAGTACACCCACAACTAGCCTTACAAGCCAAATACTCAATTTTCTCTTATTCTTTCATGAAAAGTATTCAGATTGGCTCTGCTAATTCGGACAAAAGCCAAAATTAGCCATTATAAATCTAACAATTTGTTTCTATCTGATAACTGAACTGGCCTTAGGAAGTGGATAAAAGGGAAATTATAAAAGATGAGGGAACCCAGCCCAGTCGTGGTCCTCTATTCTGCAACTCATATGAAGTTGTGTCTTTATAATTAAGTCTTTTGATATTTAAACTGGAATTTCACATAAAAAACAGAAGGTGATATTTATTTACTTTTAATGTTAGTCATCCCAGCAGTAATGCTTCATGTTTTGAAAACAATCTTTGTAATGACCATTTTAAAAAAAGATTTCACCTTCATTACGCAGACTGGAATCTGTCAAACTCACTTCTGAGAGAACTCAGTGAATGCTAAAGCAATAGGACTCAAACACACACACACACCCTGCTGAAATTGCAACAGTAAACTACTAATCCCCACCCCCTCCTGCCAAAAAAACCCAAAAGTAACCTCCTGTCAAAGAAACCCACATCCTTTCCCCCAGCTTTTCCAGACTAAACCAAAAATCCCAACTCAGAACTATTTAATTTTATTTTAATCCTGTAGATTCCTAATTCTGGTGGGGAGGGGTATGGTGTTTGCTCATCTTAAACTGTCAATACATCGTTTCCTCTGTAGCACTTTGGAGGTTTTGGGGTTTAGTTTTTTGTTTTTTCTTGTTTTTAAGTAAACATTGTTTAAGGCATCATTCCATCCCTACCTAACCCAGCATTTTCAAGAAAGTACGTTTATACTACCTAATATCTAATCATCTAGCCATATGTCCCCATCTTCTGAGAGGAAACATTTGGGCAACTGGCATGGAAATACAAAACATTTTTGTCTCTGTACCTGAAAAAAACCCAGACTTCTAGGCGTTTACTTCTATAGGCAGAAGCAAGCAGCTTTAATCAAAGGAATGCTTCCCCAACTTAATGAGCACCTCATTTATTTTTTTTTAAATTCTCCTGTTTTAAATTAATCTGCTAGGCTTATTATCTATTAAATTAGCCCTCAGTGTAAAGTTTTAGTATTAAAAATCAGACCAATAACAGGTATATGAATCTACACAGTAACTCCTTGCATCTCAGTGACCCATACATATTTCACATTTATTTTTTCTCTTTTCTAATAAGGATTCAGAAGATACAGGGTTTAAGAGTGAAGAAGCTAGAAAACAATCATCAACAGATTCATACTAGTGAATGTACACTGGGAGCACAACATACGTGCACTTTGACAACACTGAACTGTCAGCAAAGAACTGAAATGCAGCAAACATTTAAGTCACAGCAGTAATATTCACATTATTAATTACTGTTCAGGCATCTAGAAAGTATTTTATATGGCTCCAATACAAAATCTTTGACCATAACAGAAAACAGTAACTCTGACCTAAGATCAAAAGCAAGATACACAAAGAAGGTGGAAGACTGAATAAACAGCACCAGAGCAAGAACAATATAGAGCAAAGCACACATCTGTTTTAGGGGATACTTTTGGCTTTTTTAACTCTTCTCCTCAACACTCATGAGGACGGCAGTATGGTAATGCCTCCAGAATTGAGCTTCAGCATCTTTTCTGCTAAATGATGATGATTCTGTCCCACTGTTCCTCAATGATGCCCAGACAAAGAGCGCATAACTCCATGAATACATAAGTGAAGCTTTCAAGCCACCACCACCAGGCATCAACCAGCAGTTTTCTCCTTTCCACTTCCAAACAACTCATCTCCCTTTCCACTCCTAATTTTTTCCAGTGTTGTCCTCTCCCTGTCACAGTTGTTCCTCACCACCTACATCCTATTCTGCAGGGACCCTATCAGTACACATTGTAAGCATCTTCAGTGGAATAGGCATACAAAGTTTTTGTCCTCTTACATTCCTTTAGGCATGTAAACAGAAGAGAAACAGTGAAATATATAGTAATAGTACTGATTAATCTGGATGGGATCCTAGATTTGAAGCCATTCCTTTGTCTTATTACCAGTCAAAAGGAAGTCCATCAAACAAGCAGTAAAGCACAATGACAGTATAATAAATAAATAAATAAATAAATAAAATAAAAAAATAAAAAAAAATAAAAACAAAAACAAAAAAAAAACCCCACACCACAAACAACCAAAACCCGTCAGAGGTATGGCAAAACAAATAAATCAAAAGCTTTACACAGATCAACAGGCACCTTGAAACTGATTTTTCCACTTGCACAGTAGTAAGATTTTGTTAAGCATGCAAGCTCAGAATTGCTGAAATCCAGTTATTAGATTATCACTTGGAGTGACTGTAGAACCTTGCACACTTCTGGTTAGAGGCTAAGATCTACAGTTGCAGAAGGATTTTCAAAATTATTTTTAAGTAATCAAAGTAATCATCCACCACTGTCCCTAAAATTTTTAAATATTTGATAAAACTTCTGATGAGCCTGTGTGTGCATAAATCATTAACCAGCTCCAATTTCTAACTTGGCTTTTGCATTTGACAAGCTTTGGAAGAGCTTTGTTTCCCCACCCAAATACGCAGCAATTTCATTACTCCAAAGAATGTCAATGTATGCAGACATCTGAACAAGTCATTAACAATTTAGCAAACATATTCTGAAGACTAAGGAATCAAAACTATGGGATCAACTAAATTATTATGCATGCAGTATAACCAAGTAATAATCCAATACATTTAAATAATTAACTTAAATCAATAAACATAAAATATTTTGTCTTCATTTTAGCATCCTGCAGTTCACTGGAACATAACAAGCCCTAATTAATCATATAAATAGAATAAAAATCACCAATATGAATGCTGGAATAATTCACTGCATTTATAATTTGAGTTATAACATTTTTCATAGGAAGTGCATTTGCTTCCAGCTTCAACACTAAATATTTAAACTTGCAAAGTTTAAACTTCATGCCCCAGCAAAATTAACTTTACAAATACAGAAGGCTTTCACAGTAATTTTTCACAGTGATCAATAAACTTCAAACAAATCAGTCTTAGTCTCAAAAAAGTTGACATAAAACAATCCATTATATAGCAAACGCCGTTTTTCAAAAAACTAGAGCTATTTTGTTTTTTTTTTTCTTTAACTAGAGTTTAATCATTTAAACATACAGCATTGAGTACATTACAATGAAATCCTTTCCAGAGGTCTGCATTACCATAACTATGCCACAATTTCAACACCCGTATATCATTTTATATGAAGTAAGACTTTTACTCTAGGCAGTTTTTATGGCCCTGACACCACAATCCAGTGACGAAAAGCAAAACCAACCTGGCCAGTGGGCAAAGAAAGAATAGCATTGCCACTGCACCAATGAGCTCTCATTCCAAAACTGAACCCCCTCAAAAGCAGATCTGGGTTAAACTTCCGTTCATGTTAATGGCAATCTGGATTAATGGATGCAGAAAGATGAAAAGCATCTATATGGATGCCTATGCATAATTCACACTGCAACAAGGAAATATCTGCATGTCCCCTTGTTTAAAATGCAATGCAAACCCTATATTCCATTCTAAAATAATTATGTTGTTATAGCAATAAGTATAAGCGAGGGCCTCTCTGCATACCATTGCTTGGTATAATCAGGTCTTATCACTGTGAGAGTGAACAGTTTTCTGAACAATGTGCTGTTAAATTCAGTTTAGTTAGTAAGAGGAGGCCCAGCTAAAAAGAAAATTGTAAAACAGAAAATTAGTTCATTTTACCTCAAACCAGGACGATGAAAGAGTAACACATTGTAGTGACAACTGGGATGTACTTTCAGGCCAAACACGCAAACAAAAGATTACATCTATGCAAGCACACAATCTGATAGTGACAAGCATTCTTTAAAGTCTTAACCCAGCATTACCTCTGCAAGACAAACAGGATCAACGCTTTTGACTACATTTGTTAAGTTTTCTGGTCTTCCAGAAGGTGTATTCAGAAATTCAGAATCTAGAATTTAGTGGAGAGATGTCAGAATGAACACATGCAATAACTATGAAAGCAGCTCAGCATTACCATGCAACTTAAACACAGTACAAAAATCACTGCCAACTCTAGCAACACAGGATGAACAAGACTCAGAACTCATCCAAGGAGATCCTCTAGGTGTAAAATTTTCTACCCAGAGAACAGTCACCTTTAGTGATGGAGGGACCAACAATCTTGGGAGACAAGCACCCCCAGCCCTGGCAATGCCTGTGAAGCAGCCCTCGCTGCCGACAGGAACGCTCCGACTGCCCTTGCCACCAGCCAGGGCAAAGCCCCCCAAGCTCTCCCAGGCACCATCACTCGCAACACCATGAGGTCAGGTCAGCCAGCAGGCAATAAGACAGCCAAAACTTACTCCCTTCACTTTCTGCTTCTGCTCTTCTCCAGTTCCGGAGATGAGTTAAAAAAAGCCACTAGAGACAATGAGTCGATGTGAATTTCCAACAGCAGTGCCGTGATCACCCCAGCCAGTGCGGGAGAAGGCGGGGACCACATGGGTGGCCCCCATGGTGAGGGGTCTGGGCTGCCCTGTGCCAGACAGGGCTGGTTCCAGACAGCTCCAACAGCCCCACCACAGGGCACGGCTGAGCCCCTCAGCCCCAGGGAAAGCCTATGTCAGAAAGGGCAAAATGCTGCCTGGCAGCCAGGGCTGAGGGAAAACAGATGAGAAACTGCCCTGCCAGCCCCAAGGGGAGAGCAGGAGAGGAAAAGGTGCCCCAGTCATTCCCGCTGGGGCAGGAGAGAGTGGCTGGGTGGGCATCTGGCTGCCAGTCAACTCTTCACACGTCCATCAGAAATACCCTTAGACCAGCTGAAACCAGCACTGAAAGCACACTGTAACAACTCTCAAATGTTGCTGTACACCCTTGTGTTTCATCATCCAAAGGCAGACACACAGGTACAGTCTCAAATTATCAGAGAACATAACTTCAGATTTCTGTGCTGATTTAAGCTCTTAAAGAGTTTTAGCAAATGATATTGCCAACAGCACTGGCTTTTAAAGGATAAATCCAAATCTTTTACACTTAAAAAAATAAAATTCCCTTGTTCTCTTTAGAAAAAGTTGGGTATAAAGCAACAAAAAACCAAGTCAGACACTCAAGGTCATATATAACATCTGCAACTACTTTAAACTTATTAGATCCCTGCAAAATAGGTCCTTTGTTTGCAGCCTATCTTCCAAATTTTCAGAGAAATATTTTAAAATACTTGGGGTTTTTAATCAAACAGCAGTATTTTTCCCTGCTTTTCCAAAGAGCTCATACCCCACTACTACTTATATCCAGCACCCAGTATCACAATTGTTATCAATTTCAAATGAAATAAAGCTTTGATTTCAATAGAAAACTCCTTCCATTTCTGTTTTTGGCAATTCTGCCCTCTGACAAATCAGCTGTCCCAAAGAGATTCCCAACCAAACTAGTAAGCAACTCCTAGAAGCCTTCTCCAGCGACCCATTATGAAGTGATAGTACTTAGCTGCCAAAAAAACTTGGGGAATTTTTAGCATGCTGTTGAGCCCCTTTAGTCCAGGAACATCTGCTGCCTGGCACAGGAAGGGACAGTGGAAATTCTGAGACCCACCCATCATTTCTGACACAAGAGGGTCAGCTAAAATTCCCCCATCAGAAAGAATAGTTTAGTTCTATCTGTATCTCAAGCCAGGTATTTTAATGGCACTAGCTTTTTAACTAAATTAACTTTTACTAGTCTGAGTCATCATCATCTGAGTTAATAATGACTTTCTTTAGTTTCTCCACTACTATTGCCATTAGTTAAGGAGACTTCACAGATAAAGGTAGTCTGAAATGGCAGTGTAGTCTGAAAAATGTTATACTATCATTTGCATGTCAAAACTAGTTAGATTTACTTCTTAAAGAAGCAGTTCATCTATAATAATGGGAAAATTAAGCACTTTAGCTATTATCACTTGAATGTTAGAGCCCCAAAGTGGGTAAAAGATCAATGTTTTTATATATAAACAGTTGGAACCACTCAGTATAAGGAAAGCAACAGCTGATGAGGTTTTAAAATAGGGAAATGGGGAAAAACCAAACTCCTGCACAGAGCATACAAACTATAAAAGGGTGAGCTAGGCAACTTATGTTAATTGCAATAATTTTACTATTTAAATGCTTAATCCTAATGTATATGCTGTCACAAAAGTCCGTAGGAAAAATACTTGGCTTAAGTGAGATCAAAATATAAGGGGTGAAGAAAAACTGGGGGGAGGAAGATACTACCAAGTCATGTTTTTCCCTTCCACTTCTTGACTCATCAAGTGTAGTAATTCTGTTCTAGCCCTAGGGCTGCTTTCAGTTGGACTCAACTACTGCAGCTGCTACTGCATACTGGTCATACCAGTATGTGAGTATTTATTATTTATTACCATTATTACCACTATTACCATACTGGTATGACCAGTATGCTGGGGTTTTCAGAAAAAAAATGCATCAAATTTAAATGCAAGATGAAGAATGTAGTGGGACACTATGCCAATAAATTCTGCTGAGCAAATTATTTTGGGGTGCATGTTGCACAGTAGCAACGGTATAGGCAAAGGAAGGAAGGCCAGCCCACTAAGCCAGCCAAGATGGGAGAAGGTGGATCAGAAGACAGCAGCAGCTGTTTTGGAGAGGTGTCAACAGCTAGAGTCAAGCCTACCTGAGACGAGCTTGGAAAGCCCTGCTCTGACCAAATGCTTTCCCCCATAGCAACATGCTTACACTACCATACTAAAACACAGTGGTCTCAGGAAAAAATTCCTTGTCTGCACATAATTTGAAGCAAGTGAGTACTGGTAGAGTAATGGCACAATTATAACATAGGCATTCAGTAGACATCTATGACTTTTATATATACAACATATAAGAAAGACTATTTTTAAGTTAATAATTAATTTTTATTTAATATACTGTTTTCCTTTAATATGCATGCTATGAAGAATCACAAGAATATTTTATTGGTTATTACTTACAAGTCTATTAAAAACCTGCCAGCACTTGCATTGAAGTTGCTTGCTAATTAGAAACTTTTCAATTGTTTCAATTAAATCCATTAGGATAGTGCTAACAGTTAAGTACTTTTAAGCAAGAAGGTGTCTAAAAAGTTACAATGTTACTAACGTTTTACCAAAAGGTGGTTTTCCAGACAGCTGAGAAGGCAGAAAAATGGATTAAGGACAAGCAATCTACAGCAGTTGCCACAGAGAAAACCAATTCCCTTCCATGACCCCCCAGCTCACTCCCCCATCCCCTGCCACAAGCTTAGGTCCAAATGACTGTAAAAATTTGAATTTAATTGCATAAAATAAGTGAGTTTGCTACAACTATACAATTATAATATAAAAACTGTTGCATTACAGTTGAATGTTTTAATATGTATTCATGGGGAAATTTATACAAATTAGTTTTGTATTGGTTTCAGTATTCTGAAATATTAAAAAGTGTTCTACTACTAAAAAAGATGCAGTAGACAAATGGGAATGCACAGTTATTGAACATTTTAAACATATTCTCCTTTTAATTTGGTGATCGGCTTCTGAATGTTTATTTTGGGACAGCTATATATATAAAAATATACTAAATTGTCTACACTTCTCAAGATAACCACTGAAGTTATCCAAAAATCTTCCTACTACTTTCTCAGTCATAATTTCTTGTTAATATATACTAGACTTATTGGCATTTTTTCTACCAAGTACTAAGAAAACAACTCAAGAGCTACTAGGTCTTTTATGATGGCTCATATATCAATCGTTTTGACTTGTTTTAAAGGAGAGGGTTTTTTACAGAGAAGCTGAGTAGGATTTCCTCCAGGAGAAATACTGATCTTTGAAAGTACTATCCTACTAGCATCCCATTTTTTTACAAACGCTAAACAAATACGTGGCTTCACCGACAAAAGGCTATTATGTTCCAGGGTACTTCAGAACCATCAGTCTTCTCTATGTAAGGATACAAAATTATAAGTATATAAAAGCCTCTTAAGAATAATCTCAACTGTATGCAATTATTTCCTCCAGAAATCTTAGGCATAACAGTGACTTAGACAAAAATGAAATGTCACTGATTAGCAATCACTGACTGAAAGTAGAGAGTTCTCACACCAAAGCAGAAAATTACTATTCCCCCACAATTTACATTGGGTTTTGTACTCCAAACTTTCTTTGATCTGGCAAAAGGTCTTTCTTAGTCTTTTGCAAATATGTTACTATATATACTCTTGCAAAACATATCCAAAAATCCTATAATCTGCATTTTATAGATGACCTCTTCAGAGATTTATCTAATCCCTGTTCTTGCATCTCTAAATCTCTAACAGAGAAAGCCTAGATCTGGATACTACATTTGGTTGAGGCAACACGAGACGTCAAAGTTAAACTTTGTGAAGTGAAAACCAAAGAACAGAGGAATTGCCTTAAGAAGGAATATATCTGCTTTATCTTTCACTAGAAGTAACTAGACACAAAATATGACTTATTCCAGGGAATAAGCTGAAAACACAATTCCAGAAGAATTATATCTTTAACAAGTGCACTAACTGGGCTGAATTACATAAAAATTATTAAACCATGAATGCACATTTTTTGTAAGTGAAGACAACACTTTTTAGACCAGGTGAATGTTATTTTTCTGAAGAACAATGTCATGTTCCATAATGAGAATTATATATTTCAGATCAGTTTAGCTGTTCAAAGTCATGCATTTGTGGCAGTCATGTAGTTGGGCTTTAATACATATCACAGGTTCAATACTGTATTTAAAAGGATAAAAAATATTGCAAATACATGTTAGTTTTAAAGTCTTAAATTTTTTTCAGAAGTCTTGAAACAATAATTTCAAGCAAACTATCATAACAACAACAGCTGGGCTGATATTTAATTTTTAAAAAATGCATTTCTATTGCTGTTAGTTATATTTAGGATAAATAAATAGGTCTCTGCATGTCAAGCGATGAAGTTACGATGCCTGTAGTGCAGCTGTTTGCACAGGATCATTCACTGGCTCAGGCCAGGCATTCTGGCACTGATATATTAATATTCAACTCCGCAGATTAACATAAGTAAAGGCTGTTGAAAAGGATGAGTGGAAGGGGGGGAGTGTAAAGTATATAGAAAATGACATCTATCTTTAGGAGGTGGTTAGTTTGATTATCTATGAAGTTATTGATCCTGAGTGAGGAAGCAGCTGTGCAAGTGTTTTAGGGATGCCATGAGCAGCCAGCTCATGATTAAATGAATACTCATGACCTTAGAGGAAACCAGAAAGCAAGAAATAATTTGGCAGTTGAGAAATACCCATTAAGTAGAATCAAAACAGAAACTTAAAATATTTATGTCTGCATGTGCCAAGTCTATGGAAGATTTTTTCATGAAGAAGATTCCACATGACTTCAAATACAAGGTTTTAGAAATATTTTCCTACTTTTATCATTAAATTTCCTCAAAATGAGTACGTTGAAAGTATGTTGAAAGATGCTCTTGTTTCTACAAGTACAGAGCAAACTACAAGTTTCCCATGAGCCACAGAGTAGGCACAAAAGTATTTTGTGCATGAGGAAAAGTGCAAGTATTTACATTCTGTTTCACAGAATACTACTTTAGACCCAAAATGTTACCTGTTGGGAACCCACAAGTTTAACCTAATTCTATAAAACAAACTCCTTCAGTTATTTATTTATTTAATTTATAATTTAAGCAGAACTCTTTTAATCATTGGCTTACCACTACTAATCTCGTTTGTACCTTCACCAGTTAGGACCCTGGGTACAGTAAGGTACCCAAGCTCGTGTCATCACCTTTCTGGTCTCTTGAACATACACAATTAACAAGCAATAGAGAAATCACTTCAGTTTGAATTATAGCCAAATGCTGCCATTCCTCATTCTCTAAATAACCATAAATTAGGCTGTAAAGGACTGGAAATTCACTAAGTAAACATACCATGTGGGATAAACTGAGTTCCTTATCTGTAACAAGCTGCGGCCAAAGTCTCAGTAGCGTAGCAAAAGTCTTCACACTTACCCTCTTCAAACTGAGGGCAGGGCTTGTTTACTCAAGAAAATGCCCACACAGTTCTGTGGCTACGGTTATTGGAAAATTCTCGTAAATAGTTCAGGAAAAAACGCTCTTTTCTGCTTCTCCAATACTGCTGCGAACCATTTGCCAGCAGAAACCCCTGGTCAACTTGCTTAGGGCAGCATCTCCCTGATTTTTCTTTTCAGAATTTATCTGTGCTACAGACACACCACTTGAGCTCTACATTGATTAGCACAGGTATCAATAGCAGGGCAGGCATGAATCTGATCATGTCTCTACAAATCTAAACTAGGGATGAAGCTCAAGTCACCACTGTTTCCAAACTATCAACCCCTGAAATAGATACATGAAAACCAGCCTGGGAATGTCTGTGTGCACGTCAGTCACATGCGCCTGCTACAACATGGTCCTACCCAGGACTTTGTACCTATAGAACAAATACTTTGCACTTCAGCATGAGTCACTATTACTAAAGCTATTACTGAGAACCATCTTTACAATAATTTTTATTTTATTAGCAAATACTTATCCACTAATGCTGAAATATTATTAGAGAAGTCGTAAAATGAAACATATTAGGCAATTTATTACACAAAGGAGTTATACCACAAGTCCTGAGACATCTGTAACACAACTGAAGCCAAATTTGATTACTCAGCTCCTCTCCGAACATTTGCCCTAATTATTTTACTTTTTTAATTATTTTTTGGAAAAACTATATTTGTGTAGCTTGATTCACAAACCCTCAAGATAAAAGTCTGCCTGTGCTTTCAAAGTGTAAGTTAATGATTAACAGTGAATAATAAATATACATGCCAAAGAAAATGCTCAACTTTTATACCAGAAGGGTCATTTTGATCATTTCTAATTTATCGCTCTTTTCATCTGTTTCACTAAGATGCTTCATGAGTCTTAAGCTCAACCTTTTCTTCTTTTTAGCCCTATGAACTCAGGATGAATGTGTAAGTTACTCCTTTAACATAATACGACAGAATTCTACTTTAGGGGCATTTTGCCTGTTTGGGGGATTAAAAAAAAAGGAGTAAAGCCTCAAAATCTTCCTGCTCCAAGCACAGACTTCTAGATACACCTGATCTGTCTTGTAATCAGCCATATCCAATCATGTATTTTTTAGTCATTTCATCAACAAAATATTACCTCAATACACTATTAACTGTCACATTCCATTCCCAACTCCTATGCTGCCTTTATGTTGCCTTTTATTTTTTATTTTATTTCACTATTGCAAATAGTTTTCCCCCCGACGGCTGCAAAATAAGATTAATTTTGTGTTAAAGGACAGCTATGGACATACATGTTACAAAAGAATCAATGGTTTCAGCTGGGATGGAATAAACTTTCTTTCTAGTAGCTGTCATGTTTTGGATTCAGTATTAGAATAATGTTGATAACATATTGGTTTAGTTATTCTTAAGTAACACTAATATTAAGTCAATGACTTTTTCAGCTTCCCATAGAAGCTTAGACGGAGCATAGACAGGACAAGCTGGCCAAAGGAATACTCCATATCATGGACATGATGCTCAGTGTATCAGTGAGGGCTGGTTGGGAGACAATAATCCATGATCACTGCTTGGGACAGGCTGGGCAATCGACCACTTTATTTTGTTTTCTCATCCCATGACGTTTTCTTCTCTTTTTTCTCAGTCTTTCCCCTACCCTATCCAGAGAAGGCGCACAAGTGAGCAAATGGCAGCATGCTCCTAGCTGCCACCTGGGGTTCAACCACAGCAAAATGGCACTCACATAAAAGAACTTGAGAGGGTTTGAAAACTATTCTTTTTTTTTTTTTTCCTTTCCCCTCAAAAATTGCTTTATTCCTCTTAATGTGCTTTACTTTTATAAAAAAAAGGTAGAAGACTAGAAAATACATTCATATTTGAAAATGTCCCGAATAGAGTCCTATTTTGACTACCCAGTTGCACAATGATGACTTCAATGACTTCATTTTCATGTAAGTAAATAGTTAAGCGAATATGAGGAAAATACCATTTTGATCATATTCTACAAAAAGNCCCCTCAAAAATTGCTTTATTCCTCTTAATGTGCTTTACTTTTATAAAAAAAGGTAGAAGACTAGAAAATACATTCATATTTGAAAATGTCCTGAATAGAGTCCTATTTTGACTACCCAGTTGCACAATGATGACTTCAATGACTTCATTTTCATGTAAGTAAATGGTATTTTCCTCATATTCACTTAACTATTTTGATCATATTCTACAAAAAAAAGACCAGTATTTGTTCTTGATTTACAAAGAGAGTGAAACAACTGGGTGGTTACCACAGCATTTCATAAGCAAGACTTCTCCCAAATCATGTTTCAATGGTTCATTTAGGCGTTTCATTTTGTGAATATGTGAATGTATTCACAACAGTGAATACATATATGAATTTTATACACGGTAGTACTCAAGTTCATGACACAATTGAGAGTTGTTTGATGAAAGTTTTTTTGGGGGGAAAAAAAAAAAAGAACAAACATACCAACAAACTTATCTATAAAACTCAGAAATCCAGTAGTTTGAACTGAACATTAGAAAACTATTTTCTTTAAAATCAACTAGACAAAAAATTCCTGGATGTTCTAAAGAAGGACAAAATTTGCTTTTCTCCTGTCTGTGTATATTGTGTAGCCACACCATGCTTTCAAATGGCTACAGAAGTCCAGTCTTTGCTAAGACCAAGCTCCTTGCTTATCATGACTCAAGTTTGCACTGAACAAACCAGCCTACAGAACAACAGGCATGCGAATCTTTTATGCAGCACAAACCAGAGACTGATTATAAAAATGAAGTGATAGGCATCACAGTCAAGGAAAAAGCGTCTAGGGAGAGACAGCAATCAGGTCACATTGCAGATGTGGCTAGCCCCCACACTGGCAGGGCTAAAGAGGGGTCAAGAGTAGGGGGGAAGCATTACGGCCCCTCTCATTATTCTTCCAGACAGCATTACACCCAGCCAGGCATCAAGGACACAAACATGAAACATTCACAACTCATTCATCCCCCACACCCAAAGAAGTCTGCAGAGGGTTTTATGAGAAAAGCAGCTGGACTGTCAAGGACAGTTTGCTTCTGCAACAAACTCTGTTTTAAGGTCACATTGTAACTACTACATTTTTATTTTCAGTGTTCACTTCCAAAAAAACCCTGGTCAGTTTAGGACCAACTTTACTTCGGCCCTCAAGGGGACTACAAAAGGCAAGAACAATCAACAGTTCATTGCAATTAGGCCCAGCTACTGAAGTTTATCCCATGCAGGAGGATATCGCTGAAAAGCACTTCATATAAACCAAGTCAAATTTTGTTGATTTGTCAAAATGAAAACTACTAAACAGATATTTATATTGGTTTATTTTGACAGAGGCTAGCAAGTTTTTTTTAGAACAGTGTTACCAGCTATTAAAAAAAGCTGCTGGGTGTCATTTTAATGGATTACACACTTGCTACACAAAAAAAAAAAGAAAAAAAAAATCAGGAAAACTATTTCCACCATCAAAAGTACATTAAACACACACTGAAAAAGAATCCCTTATCATCTTATCAGCTTATCACCTGTAGGCACCTCTGTATTTTTAATTTTTTAAGCTCTCTTGGATCCCAGTGGTCACAAAACATTCCAGACTGTGAGTACAAGAAGCTGTGTTAAATCTCAGTTCAGTGAATGTACAGACAACCAAAACAGAGTTCCATATGGTATCATCACTCTGTGTCTAAATCCTTGCTGGGAGAAAGCTGCTTCTGAAATGTAATACAGACAAAAAAGGCCCGGTGTAGCATACCACAAGCAAAGTTCTCACAGGGCACATGTACCTTATGAGAGCCTTACCAGTATAATAACTTTACCCCTTCTACTTCAGAGGTAACTATACTGGCAAAGACATCACAGCAGGGTGAGGTTGGCAGGGACCTCTGGAGGCCATCTTGTCCAGGCCCCCTGCTCAAGCAGGACCACCTGGTTGCCCAGGATCATGTCCAGACAGCTTTTGAGTATTGCCACAGGTGGAAAGTCCACAGTCCCCCCGGGAGATTACACTCTATTATACTCTGTATCAATACTGCAAAACTAACAGGAGTTCAGAGAAAGCCAAAAAGGTTAGGCTCCATTTTAATGTTCTAAAGGTCTTTCCTAGCAAAAAAATATTGGTAACAAATCAGGCCTTTCCATCTTTCTGTACAACTACATCAGTCTTAGGGTACATAGGGTAGAGAGAGGTCACGCAGGTAGACAAAGTTAGTAACTTCAGCCTGTCCTATCGTTTGCGATGCATCCCATCAAACTCAATGGAGCTCGTGAGCATGACACAATAGATACATTGTGCTTTCCAGACCATATGGAGTTATGTACTAGCAACTATGGATACACACACAAAGCCTGAGCTGCCCTAACGTTCAGAAAAAAACAGGAGTGGAAGTAACTAGTATCATCCTATGCATCTGCTCAACTTTGGCAACTATCACATTATTTTGGTATACAAAAGTTGGGAAGGGGTCTCCAACAATTAATCTGTAGTTATACTGGACTATCCTTACCTAGAATACTAGTATCAGCATAGCGTGCCTCTATGCACCCCAGGTAGGATCATGTGGAAGATCACCACAATGAAAAGTAGGACCTGATTATTTTCCATTTTTACTGGTAGCAACTATCTTTTTGGTGGAAGTTTCCCAGACAGCTTCTGCATAAAGTGATTTTTCTAGTACCTGCTGGTATATATTCAGTCAACCCTTATTTCATGCAATTGTGTGGAGTCATAAGGGAGCATTAAGGTTATGTAAAGAAATTGGTTACGTTATGATAATTTGAGCAGCAAAAAGCAGAAGGAAATAAATTGGAAAAACAGGAAGATGTCTTAGAAGTTAATAGGAATCAAACAGAACAATTAATAAAAGAGAACATGATAATTTGCAATATTTCTTTCTAAAAAAAAAAGCTGTTGAGAAAGTTGCATTCAGCCTCTATGGAAACACTCTGGAACGGCTAAACTAAGCTATTAAAAATACTTAAAATATGGGTTCTTACTGAGAAGTCACATGGATAATGAAGTTGGCCTGTGACAGATTGAGATTACTTGTCACAAAATAAGAAGATCAGCTCCTCACCAATGGCATATATTGGGCTGCAGTCCTAAGTATCAGCTGAAGTGGTAAAGAACATTGCCATATTAGAATTAGAACAGGACTTTAAAGGATATTATTTCATCGTAACAAGATTATATACATGGCTAAAGGGACATTTTAATTCTCGATACACCTAGGAAGAAAACTAAGAGGAAACTGAAACAGAAGGGACTTAAATTTCCTACACTTTCATCAAAGTAATTTCTCTCATAGCAAGATTTTTTCGACAGTTTTCTTCCAAACTTTCTGGCAGGTGAGCAAAGAGGTAAATGTGCAGGAAACAGTTACTGATAGAAAACTAAAGTGAATTTTTAATACTTTTATAATGTTTGGTTGGGAGAGGGTGTTGGAATTTGGGTTTTTTCCTTCCTTTGTTTAAATAAATGGTGAACCTTCAAAATCTCAGGTTTGTAATACTCCTGAGCAAAGACATGCAATTTCTCTTAGAAGGAATCTAATCCAAGATGATTTAGCAATGACTTAAAGAAACAGTTTAGTTAACACCTTTACCTGAGAAGACACTCTTCTTGAAGAAAAGGGTAAGAGGCTGTAAGAGAAACAGTATTCTTACTATCTGCCCATCATTAGATCTCTAATATTAGTATCTGCCTTTAGAGAAACCTCAAGAACTCTGGCTTCCTTCTAGTGCTGTATCATCCCATGGCACAAATGAGAGACATTTGTCTGAACAGAACAGTTAAGAGGAGGCAGAGCCAAGGGCATCAGCAGTAACAAAAAGTCATTATACAGAACATACAGGTCTACGCACACCATCATTTCTGGTCAATATAAAAAGAACTGTGCCTCCAGAAACAGAATTTCCCTAAAGTTAACCTAGGACAAGGGCAAGTTTACCCAATTACATCTGGAATCAATGGCAGAATATAGAACAGAAATAGAATATAAGGTATTTCCTACAGAGCCCACTGACATGACTGCAAAAGTGTTACCTTCAGGCACCTTTAGCTCAGACCCCAAATGCTGTGCTGCACATCTGAAATTCTGAAGGCCAGACTGAGACTTAATAACAGTAACAGTAATGTCATGGTACATTATACGGTACGTTATACTTAGCCATTCTTCACTTACTGATTTACGAGGCAAAGATGACCTGTTCAGTCCTCTGGGAAAAAACAGAAACTTCATAGGAAGATGTGGATTTTCTCTTTTTAAGAGGCAAAGGCTTCATCTGCAGATAAATAAATAACAGGATGAGGAAAATATATGGGATGTGATGCTCTATTAGCGAACATCACATCTGTTACTGATATTTTAATATCTTCGCTGTCACCCTGAAGCATACCATGTGCAATTAAGAGGAAACTGCAATGCAATTTTTAAAGTAAATTATTGTCAACAGGCATACAGCACTAAACCCAATGCAAATCAGTAAATCAACTCAGCACAAATTTTAAAAGTTTTGATTAATCCTCAGTTCGTTGCTCTGCTATTATAATATGTTATTAAACGCACCCACCACTTTAAGACTCCCTCATTTCATCTCTAATTACAGTAAATATTGATTGCAAGGGTGGCCTGGAGACAACTCCAAAACGTGCAGCTGTGGTCCCTGGAGACAGAGCTCTGTGGCAGTATTCTGTTCCCATGACTGCCGTTCAGACAGACTCAGTAGAGATATAAAAACTCAATATATTAAATTACTGGTTAAAATGCACACCTACTTGGATTTTCCTCAATTAAGCAGAGAATTTGTTGTAGCACGCATTTTTTTTATAGAAGCCTTAACCAATTTTTTCTTTAAATGCTGTTGCGGAAACTTCTGAATCAGCTCTGAAGGCAGTCTGAAAAGTGAATCACAGCCTCAGAGTACAACTAAGAGCACTGACCACCATCAACTTTCTTCTCTCTGATTCTTCTGAAGCTGTTTTAATTTTCACACAAATAGGCTGAATGACCCTGTGAAACATATCCAGAAGATTAGCTTGTGTAAACACACAGTATACATCTCCTGACTAGTTATTTAGAATGATGCTGGTCTCACTACAGGCTACAGCATGGTTTCATTTAAAGGCAACATCAACATTTGTCAGACAATTCAGTCACACCTCAAACCCAGTTCCATTGAAAGATTTTATAGAGCACAAATGCCACACCTGCACACACCAATCCAACATGTTTAAAAAATGAACCTAAAGCAGACAGCTAAAAGGTCAGCACGAGGCACAAATTAATTCATCCACAAGTAGTACCTCATTACATAAAAGCTCCATCAGTACAACTTGCAATGTGATTGCCATCAGAATATAATTATCATTTCTCCCAAATATTTTTACTCAGATGCATGTGCTCTATTATAGCCACCGAGGTTACATCTACACAAGCTGATTAAACAGCACCAATAAATATTCCCAGGCACTGGAAATTTCATTATCCATAATGTTTTCTAGAATGACCCCCAGCACAGCCTCCCATCACAGCTAGCTATCATTCATCCCAACACAGCTAGCTATCATTCATCCCAACACCTCCTACACATGTTCCAGGAGCCAGCAGTATCCAGGAAATATTCCACATATACAGTCCCCTTTCTGACGTCTAGAAAGTTTAACAGCATCAGTGCAGGATGGCTTGTGCTGTTTGTCTTCAGTGTGAGAGAGTGGTCCCAGCACATTCACTTACAAGTAGAGATGCATCCTTAAACACCTATATTTCTTACAAAATCATCATTAAAAAGAAAGTGGAAGTCTCTGCTTCTCCTAGAGGTAGGCAAAGCAGAAAACGTCAAAGTGACTGACCCTTCAGCCCATAGCAAAGATTTGCTTCCTCTACATCTTTCTTGCTGTAATTGAATACAGATGGCATTGCTATTTGTCTGTCATTCACTTCAATGGCCAGTCTGGCCCAAACCACAACATTAGACTAAAATATATCTCCCAACCCAAAACGCCATCACACACTTGGAATGCCAGGAATTATTAAAATAGCCTCCCAGTAACCATAGATGCCAGGAAACAATCTACATGGAACTTTAAACTAACCAGTGTGCTTCGTGACTTTGATATGATGTACTAAAGCGCCTCTGTAGCTTGTCTTCCCTCTTGCAGTGAGCCATGACATAAGAGAATGATCAAGCTCTTTATGTCAATTGTTTCAGGAACAAGGTTGGACAACAATCAAATTAACTTTTTTCGCAGTCCATCCATTTACACGCTCTACAGACTAAACACATTTCAACCAGGAACAAAGTCCCTTCCATTCTTTTTCCATGTTTGCTGGATTCAGAATTAAATACAAAGAGGGGAAAAAAGTATGCGTATATGTGTGTAGGTATCACACGTTAATGAAACTAAGGGCACATCTTGTATGAGTGTATTCACTCAAAACAGCTGACAGAGTTTCCATAATGTTACAGATCAAGCTCAGCCTTACTGCAAATTCGTATGATACCGTATGCGCAGACACAAAAAATTGAATTACATTTTTTTTGTTACTTTGCTCTCATTACAGTACCTCAATAAAGCAGCCAAATCTCCAGAAGTGCTCAGTCATAAGTGGATTACATTTTTTTGCAGGAGCTGCTGGATGCTGAGGACTTTCAGACAAGGCAAAGCAGAGGCATAGTGTGATCACTTTCACCATCTGGTGCAACAGCAATTGGCTCAAGAGTGAATAATAATTATAGCGATAGGAGTCAAAACTGTAATGCCAGTATAAACACAGGCTAAAATGGCAACACTGTCACTGTCTGGCACAGAATTGAGTCACCTTAGCATCAAGCTCAGGCTGCAGACAGCTGCTGATCCCTGTGGATCCACTGGAAACTAGCATTTCACACAGAAATGGACCTTCTCTACCTCCAACCCTTCCATAGGCTTCTCCAGTCTAAGGTTTACCTGAAACTCATCTGTAACTATAGCCACATACCCTTAAAATGAGAAGGACATTAAGCCACTGAAAATTCATGAGCCCACAGGAAATATTCAACAGCTATTTTTCTGGACAAAACTTTTCCCCAGTTATAAGGGACACAATGTCCATGACTATATTACATACATTTTGGAACGTTTTGCTTCATTCTATTTCTAGTCTAGTCTTTTGGAGTGAACATCCATTAGTAGATAGACAGCATGTTTTTCTTTAGCTTCACTGGAAAGTTATCGATGTCTGTGATCCACGGTTTCTTCAAAATAAAAGCTAAACCATTAATAATGAAGAAATTTGTTCCAGCTAAGCAGCTTGGGACTATAACAGCAATACAGACACAAGCCCTCACAGGGGGCTTCCACAAGAAACGACTCCCCCAAAGGCAACAGCAGCAGCTCAAATCTTTGTTCAGGTCAGACTGGTACATACTAGATCATCTCACTTCACATCCTATTTCACCGTGTTTAAAAATACACACCCTTCCCCTCAGCTCCACAACCACAACTCAAACCACCTGCTTACTCTGATTCATCTCCCTGTTACAGCCAGTGGATGTACAAACCAATGCCAGAAGGAGAAAGGAAAGCAATCCCAACTGCCCAGCTCCCACGCTGGCCCACAGAACAAGCAAGCAGCAAAGTCAGACAGGATGGCGCGACTCTCACATTCCCTCCTACCTACCATGGGGCTGGAGGAGGAGCAGTGTGGGATGCTCCTGTCAGCTGTCCCACAACTAGTGTGGCCCTTGCACCGAGGTGACCTGTACAGATGGTCAACCAAAATTATTTCCGTGACATGCAAAGGAGAATCCTTTAGGCACTGCAATTCAGGGCAAACACAAAAGCCAGTTTTGGGAATCATTATATTTTCTTATAATTTGTTTTTATCACAAGGTCCTCATAAAATATTTAAGCAACATACAAAGCATGCAAGAGTTTATTTCTACACAAAAATTTATTTTTACTCCATTCCTCTTCTTTCTCACTGTTCTCTTTATTCTCCCTCCCCACGTTCCTCTTTATCCTTTTCCCCTTCTCTTGACTCCACCCCACCTCCTCCCTGCTCCTCACAACAGCAGAGCTGCTGGAGCTAGTGGGATGTTGCTGCCAACTACCAAGGCCATCTGACACCTCACGTGATAAGATCCTGTCTTCACCCACTTGGAATGCAGCCTCTTGTGGCAACTGCAGACTGAACAGTTTAGGAAAGTTTCAGCTGAACAGTCACTGACAGTGTAGTCAGTGCCTGGACCAGGGCTATAGAAAATACAGGGTCCTGCTCACATTAAATAATTCTGAAGACTATTCTCTATGACAGTCCACTGCTGTTGGCAACAGAGGAAGGATGGGGCACCAAGAGTCTTTCTAGTGCTGCTCTGAATTCCACCTAAATTTGCTGTATGGTCAGCCTAGGTGGCTGAGCTAAGCAAAGAGCTTACTGTTCCCAGAATAGGCAGACCCACTCCCCCTTTTCCCTCATTTGTCCACTCTTCAGAGTTCACCACAATACTTTGCAAGGCAGTTCATCCCTCTGAGAAACAGAACACTTCTTCCATTTTTGGGTGAGTGGTGTCACTAGCTAAGCAAGTCTGTTAAAGAGAGGATAATGTAGGACACAGCCACAACTAGGACTGCCCTCGCAGCGGCAGCAAGCACACAGATAATCCTGGAGGCATCTTGTCAGGTTGCATCTTAAGTCAGGCTGGAGAAGGAAGAGCAATAGCTATTTCCACATCATAATTACTCATTAGGTACTCCCTAGAGGCTAACATTTGCAACACCATCCAAGTTTAGTATGTTTGTGTAAAAACAAAGAGAAATTCTGATGCAATGTTTTTACTGTTCTGCCATTTCAGTTTCCCTCTGCTCTGGCACACAGGCCAGAGATAACAATCTTCCACCTCAGTCAAATTGTTACAGGGTTAAACTTCAGCACCTAAGACTGAACATTGACTGAGAGCTATTAAACAGATTATCACGGAGTTCTCTAGTAAACACACTGAAAAATTACTACCATTTACAGAGCTTTCAGTTTGGAATATTATGAATAACTTTTAAGTGGAAGTGAGAAAACAGAAAACCTATTGACATTCTTCCCAGAGACTTTCCACCATTTGTTAGTCACTTATTTTGACATCTTGCATTGAATAAGTGTGTTGAGTGATGGGAGCTCAAATGTTACATATCTCCCCTACGTACCACTTCTACAGCACACTATTAATAGGAAGCACGTCACCTCCACTCTGTAGTTGTTAAGGAGGAAAAAAAAGCAGCAGCAAGCTCAGGCCAAGCATTGCAGTCACATAAGTAACTTGTCTAGCAATCTCTATAGTCCTGGCCACATTTCAGTCTTTGCCCTACAAGCTGATCCCTCATCATCTGCTGGTGAAAACAAAATTGTACAGAGTAATCCTGAGGTTTTTTTTACCATGTTGGCTTTTAGCCCTGTCAGGGCAACACTTTCACTCCAGGGGGTTAAGTCTTTCCTGGCCAGACTCTGGCTCCTCTGGAGAAGCTGTTGTCCATGAGATATATGGCCCACCTCTTGGAATAAATAGTCTGTCCAAATTCAGTGAGATCTTTTCCTCTCAGAGACTAGTCCTTCTGACTTCTTGACCCCTAGTTGGTTCATCTTCTAGAAGCAAAAAGGGTGCGAGGTTACTACTGCTCCAGAAAATAAGTAGTATAATCATTAAATGCCACATCTTATTTCTGAAAATTTCCAGATCATTTTAGCTGAATTATTCTGGATGATAGACACATTATGTTTGGAGAATAGCAACACATTGTATGTCAGCTAAGATCTATACCTTCTATATCTCTCTCTCTCTTTAGGCCAAAGTCAAATGCCACGAGACAAACACATTATATAATAAATCACAGCCTTCAACAACAGGTGGCCAATATGCTTACACATGGGTGTTGCAGAGCACACTGGCTCAGATAAGAAGATGGTGGAAACCAGACCACAGATCCAGCTGCACTGAGGAGAAAACTAAGACAAGAAGGCAGTGATGCTCCTGCACTAGCAGTGTCTCTCACAAGACACCCAAGGATCAAAAGAAGCTGCTCGGTAAGACAATAAGAAAAAGAAAGAGCTAATAAGCTATTTAGAGGAAGGGAAATGGTTCAGCTGAGCAGCAACTCCTGAAAAAAAAAAACAAGCAGAAAACTACTGGGGTTCATTTGACTTGAAATTCAGATTCTTCTGGCTGGTTGAAGAGAACATCACAGCTACATAAAGGTCAGGAGGGAAAAGACGAGGGTGGAGTAATAATAATAATCAGCATCTTCTGGTCTGTTAGGCCTGAGATAAAAGGAAGGAGAGGTGAAGGACAAAGCAAACTTTGACAAGAAAGCAGAGATGGAACAGAAAATAAATTGAAAGGTTGGGCTGTGAAAAAAACTGAAGAACACCGCATTATTAAAGGAAAAAAAAGAATAAAAATCAGATGATCCAGGGCAATGAGTTTGGCATTAGGTGGAGCAGAAAGGAGGGAAGGAGTGTGAGGAGACAGGACAGCAAGACTTCAGGAGAAGAGGTCACAACTGGCCAGATGAGAAAATAGATGTGGCACAGAAAACCTACAAAGGCAAGACGTGTTGGCTACATGAGTAAAACCGAGGCACTGGTAGGGGCAAGACTGGGGCAAGCTTAAGGAGACGAAGAGGTAAGATAGTTACTGGTCTGCATTGGCAACAAATGAAAAAAAAAAAAAATAATTGTGACCTGTACAGCAAAACCTGTATAGTAGCTGTATTGAAAACCAACATTTTGGCCTTTCAGTACGTAAAGCAGGCTTCTAAGAAAGATGGAGAGATACTTTTTACCAAGGTCTGTGGTGACAGAACAAGGGGCAATTGTTTTAAACTGAAAGACATAGACTGGACATAAGGAAAAAGTTCTTTAGTCTGAGGGTAGTGAGACACGGGTACAGGTTGCCCAGAGAGGTCATAGATGGCCCATCCCTAGAAGCGTTCAAGGCAAGGCTGGATAGAGGTTTGACCAACCTGATCTACCAGAAAGTGTCCCTGCCCATGGCAGGGGTGTGGGTTTGTGTGTAGAAAAGATATCTTTAAATGTCCCTTCCACCCCAAACTGATGGCTGGTAATTTCCAGCCTCCTCTCTTCCTCCCCTTAGCAAATGGCCTTAAAATTCACTGGCCACATTCTGGTCTGTCCCACAGCTGGTTCACACGGTAGCAAATCAGTTCCCTTATCAAATCCTCCAATAACTCATGTAAGGGTGGTCTGCACTATAAATCTAATCATTGATAACAACCTTTATCACACACTTTTCACACAAACGCAGATGATGCCTTTGTTTTCAGTGCATACAGCAGGTCTGCCGGATTAAAAAAAGAATTAGTAAAGGTGCGATTTATACACTTTTTGCAGAGATAGAGAAAAATGAGGAAAGAGTTTCACAAATACAAGAGTAACAATGGAAAACCGGCCTCTTGAAAACTTCTCCTTTGATCCTAAATCTTACAGTAAGCCTATATATGTTACTTAGTGCAATCACATGACTAGAAAATATTAGGGTTTCAAAACCAAGGCAAGCCAGGGCTGTCAAATAGTCAGNAAATCAGCCAGTATAACAAAAAAAACCCAAAACACAACAACAACAACAACAAAAAAAACTGGCACCAGGAAAGCATTCCTCTGGCACAGAATATATATTCATGCTCATTCTGCAGAGACTCCAAAACCCTCCTTAAAACATTCTCTGAAGTTATGCATGATTTTCCATCCTGATAAGTTAGCTTCCTGTCAGTGTTTTAAATAATCCTTTATTACCTACTCTTCATATTTTCCTCTGTTTTCATATAGAGGTCATATAATCATCGACTGTGTACATTTTGTTTGATTGTATCACATTTTCTGTCATATCTGTATTGCCCTTTACACTTTGCAGTGCTTAAAATTTTGTACAAAATACCAATAATAATAACAAAATAATAAACAATATGATCTAAGGAAATCTGTAGATTTTGAAACTCCTTGTAAAGCTTAAAAAGGAGACTAGAGGCTGCCAAAAGGAAGGTACCTGTCTTGAACTGAAATTCAGATTGATTTTTGATCAACATCTGACACTGACCAAGTACTCTGGAAAGTAAATAGAAATCTGAAATGTTACAGACAGATTAAGCAATAGTCTGCAATAGCAGGCCCGTTTCAAACCAGCATCAAACCTGGCAAACTGTACACCTGACACACGTCAGGACAAGCTTGCAGCAGACAGACACGAAGGAGCATCCCTACTGTAACTGCTAATTTCTGATTAAGTCTTCCAAATCAGACTGAGGCACGGACTCTGCAGTTATTAAAAGCCGTAGATGAAGAGCAGTAAGAGAGCCCTGCATCAATCATACATTAAAATATCAGGCAATGAGGTTCTCTGAATTGGGGAAGAGCACATATTTCCACCTTCCAGGGGGCAGGCAAAATGTACTTCTCTGCTGCTTCCTCTCTTCCCCACTCTCAAATTGTGTCCCATAAAAATAATTCTTCAAATTCTGAAAGATAAGACTTGTAACTCTTTCACTCATAAAAACTGTTCTACAAAGTTTGAATCAAAAATTGGAGAATTTCAGTTATAAAGCAGAAGTAAAGTCAGGACAATTGCAAACTTAGTCTTGGTACTGCAACATATACAAAGGTTTGAAAAAATTAATCACAAAGATGAATGAGAGGAAAACAAGCAGGAAAAGGTAATCTTCGATTTCCTTGCCCTCTCATCTAGTCCCAGCTGAAGAATGAAAATCCAATCCATCTTCCTCAATGTGAAGAACAGGAGGAAGTTATACATATTATTATCATGGTCAACATCAGACCTTCCAACCAAACAGAACGAACTGTTAAATCTTAAACTCTCCCAGGTTCTTATACACAGTATTTAACCAAATATAAACACAAGACTGATCTGCATACACATCAGCTCTATTGCTCCTCCAACAACAACAGCAAATCAGAAATTGAAAATATGAAAATTTGAAAAGAAATTAAATAAATGAAGGCATAAGTAATCAGACCATTAAATTTAGGTAACCAATTAATAGAATGACTAGACAGCAACCTCTCATCTCAGGTAAGGATTTCTTTAAAATAAATAATAAACCAAATAATAATACATTTTTCAAAAGCCAGGATTAAAGGTGCTAAGGCTGTAGCCACCCACCCAAAAATAAGATTTTTAGATTATGAAATGGACAGTCAGCACCACCTTTAACTGATAAGAGACTCCGGAATAAAAAGACAGTCAAGGCACTGCTATCTCACCTGCTCACTCACCCACATGCTGAAGCATAGGTCCTGATAGTGACACCCACTAGGGAAGGAGAGTAGGGGCTGTAAATCACAAACTTGTACATTTAGAAAAAATAAAGTGTTACCAAATTTTTGAGCAAGTGTTTAAAAAAACCTACATTTTAATGGCTGACCAGGTCAAACCCTTCAACCAAATTTCTACAGGTACTGAACTAAAGGTCTGGTGCTAAAAAGGAGCAGGTTACACTTTAATCTTACAACCAGGATCAGATTTCCTTGCTACAGAGACAATTCCCATTAATCTGTGGTTTTCAGCCACAGCTAACAGACATTAAGAAATTACAAGAGCTATCTAGAGGCATCTTTAGAAATAAATAAATAAAGTAGATTCTCCCCTCTATAGTTGTCAACACATTTTCTAACTGACAAAGCAGCAGCCAGGGTCTCCGATTATCTAGGGAGCACTGAACCTGCTTGACAGCAAGCAGGTCCGATTAATGCACCTTCGTGACTTCATCACCCCTTCCTTCAAAAGGATGGACCTTTAATTTCTGGTAAAGATCACTTCCAAGCTTCTGAAAACAGCATAGAGATAGTGTTGCTGATAAAAAAAAAAAAAGAATCCTGTTTGTATTCTCAAGAATATCATGACTCTTAGAGAGGGTAAAGAAAAGAAAGTCAAGAAAATGTCACTTTAGCTTCTTTTGCTACCCCATTTAAAGGGTCAAAGGAATACAGTGGCCTGCTACCAATTAAGAACCTACAACAGTTGGTCTTTTGTGATAAACACGGAAACAGAGCAGTCAGTCAACAGACCCAAAACTTTCTTGCAGGGCAGGAAAACATGTTTGAACAGTGACCCTTGCAGAGCTCAAGCTGACAACAAGTACTTCACATTCCTGCTACAAACTCTTTGTTACTCAGCCACTACTGGTCTGTCACCTGATGCTTGCTTAGACTTGGTTGTGTTACATGCTCAGGCTCATCAGCTTCACTCACCAGTCTGTTGCTGCTGCTCTGTCCTTTTCCAATACCTCCCACATTCAGCCCTGCCTCTGTTCCACGCTTCTCTACATCTGGAGAGGCAGGAGGAGGGAGAGGTCATCTACAGATAGGTTCTCACTTTGATAACACTGAGGGTTATAAAGGAGAGAATGATGGAGCTAATTTTTCTAGCCAAAGCTTGGAGGCAGTACTACTCCTTTACTCGGCTATGATTAACAAGTCTCTTATGCTAACATCCCACAGGCACCACCCTTGTTTTCTGGGTGCCTAGCTTGCAAGTGGGATGTGAATTAAACTGTTGTGAAGCAGTAGGGTATATAGTGTTATATTTTCCAGTTTTAAAGTTAGCTAGAAAGCAAATTCTTAACTTTGGTTTTCTTCCATAACCCATTTTTGAAGTGCTGCAGTAACAAAATCATCAATTGAACACACACACATACACACAAAAAGAAAAAGCATTAAATGATGCTAAGAGTTCCAAACAGCAAATGGTTTGGGCATTGTAGGTAGAGGAGAAAGTGAACAGCCTTTAAGTTTCTAACCAACAATCTCAATTCATTGCTTGAAGCCAAAGAAACAAAAGACAGATGTGATGAAGGCACAGCTATGTCATCTTTTGCAGAACAGCTTATACTATACATGATCTCCAAGCTGTCCAACAAACCCATGGGAAAAAAACTAAGACTTGTAGACATAGCAGAGTTGTGTTAACTTAAGTCTGGCACTGCACTGAAGTGAAAAGCTGCATTGCTTTCAGATGGGAGCTGGCTTCCAGCCAGCTTGAACCACAAACAGAACAAGCTTACTTCTGCCTTCAAGTGTTGTGTGGGCACATTCAGAACACGGTAACGAGATGCACTACAGGACACCAAGGAAGAAGTAGTACCTCTGCACTCCTGATCACACAAAGCTGGGGGTTATTTTGTTGTTCGGTTTAAATACCAGAATGCATTCAGTGCGGTTGGGCCAGACAACATGGAAACAGAGTAGTTCCAAATTAAGGGAGCGCCCTTGAATTGTCATCATCTTCAACAATATAGTAGTGCGACCGAACAATTTAAATACTTTCCTGCAGAGTCTTTCCCTACTTTTCTGACCAGCTCAGATGAATTTGCACGAGGGCTGAATTACACTAATACAATTAGCTCCAACTGATATTATAGTCAAGTCAGAGTAGAACAGAGATGATGGCCACTGTCTTTGCATTCAGGATCATTTCTTTCTCAGTCAGAGGAAGCCATTGCCTTGTAATCTGTGAGACATCCTCCTCTTCAAAGAGCTAAATACACTCATTCTCGGATAAATCCAGTGAACAAAGGACTCTGAAAAATAAACCAATTCATATGGAAGTTCCTTGCATAAGGATTGCAGAGTATGAACCACAATAATTATTCAAGGAGAAGTAGCTCCCAGCAAGACTGTGCAGGAGACATTGCAAATATCTTCTGTGTTTGAGCTGAACGATGTCCAGTAAGTTGTGCTGTATTTAAATAATAAATAAATATATCAACACACAAGGCAGTGCTGAGTTTAAAATATTCAAAGCTTATATCTACATAGTATTAAAACAACCTGAAATGTATTTCATGGCTGAGGGATCGGTAATTTAGAGATAAGCAACAGAGCCCCAAATTTCAGAGCTAGCAGCATAGAACAAGAGATCAATGCCAACTAGTAAAGAAATTATTAACATATGTGGCATAGCTCTAGCAATGTAGCACTAACTACTAAAACTGCAGTATTATAATAAAGAACGCAGATGGTATTTGATATCAAAATAAATAAGAGCATCATACATGCCTTGTTGAAAAAAAAAAGAAGCCTACATAGCTCATAATTTGTTTAGCAACAAATTATGTTCTGTACTTTCCAAACAAAGAACTTATAATCAAAATTTAATTTAATAAGAACACAAATCAATACTAAGATTACATTTGTTAAAAAGCAGCTTTCATCTACAGATTTCACATCTGTACCCTGGTGCTGGAGAATATTTCCATACATGCTGAAAGAGATGACAGCCAAGGCTTGAAGCTGAACAACGCTCTTCTCAGAAATAAAGAACAGCACCCTTCAAAGCTCTTGAGAAAAAGGCTTCTCGACATCTTCCCTTGTATGCTGCTGAATATGAAGAGCAAACAACAACTCATTGATCAGGGCAGGAGTTTTAATCTATTTATTCCAGAATCTTGAAATTAAGAAATAATTATTACATATACTTAGAAAAACTGAAAAAACATGTGTGCATGTCGTTTTCATTCTGAAAGTCTATCTTCCACCATCCCAAGTATCCCAAGGCTGAAAATCTGTTTTCTATAATGATACTATTCAAGCTGTAATTATGCTTGCAAGCATGAAAAAGGTCAGCAGACTTTTCATCTCTGTCTTAAAATATGGGAAAGTAGTTAGCTTTGATGCTAGTTTCTCCTATTCACTTCTTCTATCAGCATCATTCAGAGTTTCTGATGCAAACCACATTATAAAGTGCAATTCTAAATAGCACAAAATAGCTAGGTGTGTCATTTCCACCACCTGTTCTTTACTAAAGCAGAAAGTATTAAACTCACTCTAATTTTTTTTTTTATTATTTTTACATTACAGCTGAGCTTGCTCTGCAGCTCACACAATTTACATGACTGAAAACAGACAATGCTTAAAGCATTGCCAGAAGTAGTCTCTTCTTTTTTGCCAGGAAACACATTGACATCTCCATAGATGAGCCCAAAAGCCAGGACTCTAGCTCCCAAAGGAAAAGGGGTGTTATCATCAGTCCTTTGCTACACAACAGCTGACTGAGGGTGGCTGCAAGACCAAGCTCATCTGCACAAGACCCTGTATCACAAGTGCAGATCACTCTGTACCACTGGTTAACGCTGCAGGTAGGCCAGGTCAGACTACCCCAGACACCCACACACGCTGTGAGAAGGACCTCCCTACTCTTAACATGACACTGTTACATATATTATACCAGAATATTTAGGTTACAGAACAATTTTACTATTTCCTGTTTAACATTCTTTGTGATTTTTGTGACAATTGTACCACCAAATTAAAAAAAAAAACCAAGCCCCTGGACACTGCTAGTATGGAATAGTTTCCAGCCAAGACCTCTGTGACAGTAAGGGTGAAATGAACACTGGAGACATCCCTACTGCTATTTCATACCCATACACCTAGGCAAGATGTACTTTTATTTGTGAAGCTACCCCATATATAACTGATCTATGGTAAAATAAGTCTGCCTGAATTATTAAATAATTTATCCCCCTGTAGTTTTGATTAGAAGTTACTTTTTCCCTTAGTAGACAGAAATATCAATTTTTTTCATAAAAAGATTATGTTATTTTTCTAAGCTATGTGAACTCAGACCATCCAAAACTCCTTCCTTAACTCCTTAATTTATTGACCAAGCATATACTTTGCTTTAAATACAAATATTTGTATCTAATACTCAGCACTAAAAATTCACATCTGAAGATGAAAAGCATAAAATAGTTGTGTAATAATTTAGGAACAGTTATATTTTTCAAAGCTATATTGTAAATGTAATGCACACAATAACCCCAATGGAATCTCTGAAAATAACTGCATATGCAAATATTTCAGAGTAAGACCAAACTATTCAAAAGAAACACAATAGTAATGGATAAGTATACAAAAAGCGAATTTTTTATCATTTTACCTTACTGTCTCTACCTCACAAAGCTGATCATATTTTATTACAAGGCAACTCCTACTAACTCATTTTTAAAATCCACAGGTTAGCAACTTAATCCTCAATTAGTCCTTTAAGAGGAATGTTTCCAGACAAAAGTGCTCCTCCTAGCCCTTTGTTTTAACAGAGCCTAGCTCATGTATTTACACAAAGCTACTGTTTTAAAAAAATGTTACTATAACGTAGAACTCTGCAGAGATACTAAAACCTGTTGAATTCAGGCTACTGCCATCCCACAGGCCACAGTGCAAGATCACAAACAGCTTTTGCTGCCAAACCTAAGCCAGAAAAGAAGTGAAGACAAAGGATTTGGAACACCGTAAGAATTATGCCACAAAATATAGATGGTTAGGACTGATTAGTAATTTCTTAAGGTATGAGTTTGGGGGCTTT
>VZRU01018973.1:168573-181317 GCA_013398155.1 Pedionomus torquatus | reverse complement strand
GGTGGGGGGGTGGGGGGGTGGTTTGTTTTTTTTGTTGTTGTTGTTGTTTTGGGGGGTTTTTTGGGGGTGTGTGTTTAATTTTCTCAGGTATGCTTAATTAAACCCAGTCATCATCACCAACTTTGTTCAAAAGAGCAATTAATGAATATGGCACAGAAGCAGCAAAGCCCTGGAGGAGACTCTGACATTTGTTCACAGTGAAGACTGTTCATTAATTGCTCCCTTTGTTCTAAGCCTTTTAATGATATTTTTGACACAAAATTACAAGTCATTGTGACTTATTCCTCACAGCTAGAGACATCTGCACTACGTTAAGTTAATAAAACTATCTTTGAAAGATTTTCAAGAGGATATTTAAAGACACAGAGGGGAAAAAAGGTTGGGATGTGCTGACAGTGGAATAAAAAAAGCTATAAGGAAATTCTTACTATTATCTCCAAGTACTCTTTGTATTACAGATAATTTAAGCAATCGTTTTGTATTCCACACTCACCAGAATTAATGGAACTCAAGCACAAGTCCACCATGCTATTCCTACCTGGGTGCTCCCACACCAAACTGAACCATAAAGCTTCACACGTCTTCTGCTGATCATAAGTTCCCAGACAACCAAGAGGACTGGCCTCTTGATTGGTTCGGTAAAAAACACTGCTTTTTTTTTATTTTTTTTTTTCTGTTGGTTTGGGTTTTTTTTTTGTTTTGTTTTGGTTTTAGGCAAAAAGGTGAAGAGTAAAGAGTCTGGCCCAGGGTTACGAAGGAAACACACTGAACCAAAGATGTTTCTCCAAGAGTTAAAACAAGATTGTTGCCATTTCACACTTACTTCTGGAAATCAAAAGAGATAAGCAAAGCCACTCCATGAATTAAAGCATGTACTCAGTGTGCACTTAGTAAGTCTGAAAAATCAACTTTTTAATTTCCATAATACTATATACTATCCATTATATTTCCATAATACTAAATACAATAATACTATCATCTATAGTAGAGTTCTACTGAAAAGTTCATCATAATTCACAGAAGAAACATAAAACAAATAACAAAAAAGTTGCATGTAAAGCTCATACCCGGAGAACAGCTGACAGCCCTGTAGATCCACAGACCTTCAATACACAAATGAAAACAGTGTCCACTGTCAGAGCTAGTGACATTACTCCAATTATCCTGACCCAGTTTTCTAACTTGAGATTCAGTTACTGGAATTCATATTAAATAGTAACTCCTTCTGTCTGCCAATTATTTACACACAGCCACCAAGTTTCATGCAGTTACATGTGTAAGAAACTCTGTGTTAAGTGTTTCATTAGCTGTGTGTATACGTCTTAGTACTTAAAAAAAGGAGCACTGCAGCAGTGGACACGGTTAGCTGGAACCTCATTCCTTGATCTGGTTCAAGAGGATCCTGTGAACAGCCAAGGTGAGTCAGAGGGCAACACTCTCAGCCGAAGTGGGGTGCTGGGTGCACAGTGGCAGAGAGAAGGCAGAAAGTTTTAAAATTTTGTAATTGCCCATATCCAGTCTACTAGCCCCACCAGACTGTTCTCCTACAACACATGGTCTCTGCTTTCCTTTGAAGCTTTCCATTCCCACTCATCCAAAACATCCTTTCCCACCTCTTATTTCTACTAGCTGTTTTTCCCATCTTGCCCACTATGTAACTCATCATCTTTACTCCTTGAATGAGGCATTAAAAAAATAAAATAAAATCACTCACCCACACAAGAGCAGCTGCTCTTCTCTATACTGTGCTTCAGGACACAAAGCAGCAGGAGAAAAAAATCCAACACAGCCAGCCACATAGGTGCCAGAAGGCTCCTGCCAGCCCAATGATCCCTGCTTGCTCAGGGTCCAGCAACTGCAATACACTCAGCCTAAGCAGGGAGGGTGATCCACGTCTCTGAGGCTCATAGAATAGTTGGGATTGGAAAGGACCTTTAAAGGTCATCTAGTCCAACCCCCCGTAATGAGTGGGGACATCTTCAACTAAACCAGGTTGCTTAAGAGTCTCATCTATGCTGGCCTGGAAAGTTTCCAGGGATGGGTCCATCTACTACCTCTGTGAGCAACACAGTGCCAGTGTTTCACCACCCCCACTGTAAAAAATTTCTTCCTGATATCTAGTCTTAGATGCAATAGAGGCAACATGACACTCGGCTCACTTTCCGATGGCTGAGGGCTGTTTGCACATGGCTTGCTCACAGAAACAATTTCACCTGCTGGAATCACTGTCTTGACTGACTTACTAGAGAGTGAAAGCAGAAAACAGTAATTCCACCTAGATACAAAATTCACGACAAGCTCTCGTCCTTGATGGATTTGTTTGAGAAGGATCAGTAAACTACACCAGCACTGCCATTCACACCTTTTTATCTGTATGCAGGAAAGAATCACTTCAGTATCTAAAGAATCAATTGCTCATCAATAAATTTACACAAATATAAACCATTAGTAGAATGCAGGAGTACCCCAGCCTGCCCTATACCTTAGGCATTATCTTGCACATGACAAATCTAGCAGAATTAAGTCAAGTTACGAAACAGTAAATCAAGGATTATTCTGATTGATTTTGCCTTCAAGGTGTAAATGGAGCAAAAAGGAACTCAACAGAACATAATAGTTTATTTTATTAGCATTGCTATATTAAAAAGGTAGATAACAAACCCAACAAGACATTTATTCCCAAATTTATTTGGCTCACAAAGCAGTGATAATGTTAAATCCTCCATATTTTACCCCCCTTCACTAGCATTAAGCAACCTAACCTTTAATTGAGTATCATACAAAAGCAACATACTATTGTACATTATCTCAAACAACATATTAGGACCAATTTATCACATTTCCAGAACAATATCTGCAGTTTGAGAGAATGGAAGTGGAAATAACCAGAAGAATTTAGAAATTAAAACTAACAACTATACTTTTACACAACACACAGATTTAATCACAGCCTCCAGTGAAAGTGCAAGCAATATCCACCATCAAATCAGTGGCAAACCATGGAGAAACACTTGCACTTACAAAGTATTCATCAGCTTTCAGAAAAGAAAAGTATATTAAAAACCTCAAACTTCTGTGTCCATTCTTATTGCTGTACTCCAATTAACTTGCCCATGTTTCCGGTTCATCTAAATGAACATAAGTTCATAATTTAATGAAATTCTACAGATTCAGTTGTATGTCTGAATTTAGTCAAATCACATCATGATCTCTGCCTTTAAAAAGTCCCAATGTAGGCATCATGAAGGATTAATTTAAATTGTATTTCTTTTATTCTTCTTTTTTTCCACTCTGAAGCTAAGGTTGCTCTACTCTTCCCTGCAGTCCAGCTTGCCAGAATACAGTTAAGAAGTTTATGAATTTTAGATATTATACATAATCAATATTTGATGCCAATATTTCTTTGCTCTTCAAAGAGATGAGCTCTTCAGAGCTCAGAATAAAACTATCAACTATCAGTACACTGTTCTGATCTCTATTTCAATTCATTTTGTCTTTTGGCATGGTCTCCTGCACTAACCACTGGACTGAAGCTGGTTAAGTTCTTCCCAGCAGAGAGGCCTCTCTGTCCTTCCACTATCATTGTCTGGGATGCTACAGCAGTATTTTGGCTAAACAAACAAAGGGAGTACATGATCTAGCCAGTACCACTGTCTGACAAAACAGAAGACACTGTAAAAGTGTGTGTGTGAAGGCATATCTGTGTATGTACAGGGAGAAAAAAGCATATACACACACACCCATGCACCCCTATAAACATACAGAGGAACTAAAAGGTAATTTTATTTTTGACCATGCATACAGTAAACCAGGAAACATTTCTAAATGCTGTTTGCAAACAGTTAAGAAATTACAAACATCACAGGCACATTTTATCATTAATGTAAAGCTTTTAAGTTATACATATGGTTTACTGTTGGGAGGGAGCATTATTATTGTCCAGTCATCTAACTAGAATAATTTTGGTCACTGAGCTCCACCCAACAATCCCTACACAGAAGGTATTGCTCAAATGAGTTTTGCCTATCATAATCTCCATTTAATTCTAATGCACTTGTCACACATTACTAAAGCATCAGTCAACGCCCTAGTTTTACTATACAGATACATTATATTTGACACTTCTTTAATGTTCAAGAACCTTGAGCAAACCAAACATACCACCCACGGGATACAGGCAGCTTCTAGTCAACAGAGTAAGACACATAGCTAGTGTCTCCAGCTTACTTCATGCCACACTGCATAAGACACCAGAAATCTCACTGTTTCGATGGTTCTGCATGGAGTGACTGACATCCTTCCCTTCAAGTGCTGAGCTATAATAGAACGCACTGGGAGTGATCACACCAAACAAGCACGGACCTGTGAGCACCCCATCCCTGGGAGTATTCAAGACCAGGCTGGACAGGTCTTTGAATAACCCAACCTAGTGGGAGGTGTCCCTGGCCATGGCAGCCGGGCTGGAACTCGATCTTTAAGGTCCCTTCCAAGCCAAACCATTCCATGATTCTGTCACTTCTCTGTGTGAACAGATTTTGTCCATAAACACCTTTGGGCAAAGATGCTATATTTCAACTTAGTTTTGAATGACCAAGTCTACCACCAGAAAAACTGGTAACAGAAAACTGATGCAACACCTTTCTCTGGTGATGAGCTCCAGGGACTAATGGACACGAAGTACAGTTATCCACTTTAATCCTGTTAAAATAGTGAGAATATCTTAGGAAATAGTGCCGCAAAAAGAAGCTAAACGAAATAACATTCTAGAAGATACTAATCATTTATATTCCAGTCACCATTGCTAAGAATGAAGATATTATCAATTAGATTTGTTCATCTCTTCCTCCCTGATCAGCTACCTACATGAGCAATTCAAACTCCCTTTTAGTCACAGTACAATATGTAAACTTGAATGATGTTAAGTCTTATTAACTCAAATCCTTATGACTCAGTCACAAAAGACACTCCAGTTCACATAAGCTGAATGGTTGCAGGAGTGATACAGTGATGGAAGTCAATGCAGATGCTGTCATGAAGTCAAAGGGATTTTTTTTTCTTTTAATGTTTTGGGACGGAAGGTGGCATTAGAAGTACCTAAAAGACAACATGAATCCTATCCAGGAACAGCCAAGACAGGTTTTGGTTTTTTTTCTATGATAGATCATTTCAGTTATCAACTAGCTATGGATATTAATGCAAACACTCACAGAATCACTGTTCTTCATATGAAGATTTATTTGTGGAAAGTAACTTTTTATGTGAAAGCAAGAACATTCAACACTGATGTAATTTCTTAAAAGGCTTAGAAAGCTTTAGTTGCTGAAGAAGCAAGAAGGAAACAGGGGACTCAAACATACCATAAAGCAACATAGTGCAGAAAGCAGCAAGGGGAGACAAGCACCTGGCTGGGTGCTACTTAAAACCAGAAACCTCTAGATCCTCAGGTTTCATCTGTAATTTAGTTCTCTAGACCTGATCTATGGCTCAGTATGCAGAGAGTGCTGTGAATGAGTGTGGTGTAAACCGCTCTGCTCACTTCAATGTCGTCTTCAAAACATGACACTGTTACAAATTTGGGGCTTAGGTGAAAAAAAAAAAAAAAAAAAAAAAAAAAAAAAAAAAAAGTCGAGTAGCAGAGAAAAAGACACCTATTTTAAAGCACTTTCTCATAGGGAGTACCAAATCTACAAAATTAACAAACGTGTGCAGTTATGAACCAGACCTGATGTCTATAAACAATTCACAGTAGATCAAAAAGTTAAGCACATGAATTGTTACTTGCAAACAAATGGAGCTCCCTATATTTGCAGTTATGCAATTCTTATTTTTTCTCTTATTAAAATGTTAGTAACGTGCCCCTGCAACAAACTAGTTCTTGTTTTTAACCTTCTGGCAGAAAAAAAATATAAAATTACAACATAGGGTCTCTACAACCGAAGTTGAAGGACAAGCTTAGTCAACAGTCATCCTATAAAAAGACTACCCTGTTTTCTCAAGAGGCAGCCAGCCAGTTGCAGGCAATGGCTTCATATGGGTACTCAAAACAAAATAGCACATTTGCTCAGGTTATTTTAAGAGCACTTCACGATTACAGGTTTGAAAGACAAACACAAAGACTGAAGTTAAATATCAGAATTAAGTGTTTACCTCTACTTCAAGGGTATTTTTCTTCGAACCCTGATACTAATCTTGTTGGCCTTCAGATTAAATAAATTTGCAAAACCATTTTCTCTGCCAGTTATAGATAAGTGAGCAAAAATGGAATTTTCTAATAAAAACTAGTTGCAAACTCACTTATAGAAAGAATAGTGAAGGAAGCAAATAAGTTCCTCCACTCAGACTATTAATTTAATTTAAAAGAACAGACAACAGCAGCAAAAAGAACGTAGAGCCCAGATCCCTCTTGTTGCTATTTTTGCTAGTTACAGTTTTTTTCCTTTTTCTTTTTTTTTCCTGTTATCAGCAGTTAAAGGATGATGCCCAAGCTGCACTGATTTGTTTTCAATATTAAAGACTTATCTAATGCTTCAGGTAAGAAAGCAATAAAAACAAACTGGAAAATCTTGCAATTCTCTTGGACAATTCAGACGGGTCTGTAGACTCTGACCAAGCTTTACAACAGAATCGATCACTTGTACAAGTTTCCAGGGCCTTGGGTAACAGCATTTTAAGGCTCGCACCCACATTCATCAGAAGAAGCTTTCCTTCCCACAAACATTAACTTCTTCACCTCTCTCGCATCTCTAGAGCTGTACACATGAACTCATGCTTTTAGCAAATGAATGTAGAACATTTATGTAGTTTTATACTATCAATTCCAACAGCATGTACCAGAATCCATTATCATTTTTCAATAGAGTAAGGTCTGACAGAAAAGCTCTGGAAGACTGAGCTCCAGTTTTTAACACGTTATTACCCTGAATTTCCCCAGTTCCTGACACACTCAAGGGCAATGCAATGAGGCATCACTTTTCAGATACCTCAGTCCTCAGCAGGTGAGTGTAGACTGCTGGTGAAGATGGGCATATGTCCGTGCCTCAGTGTATTTGCAATCTTCACAAGAGAGCCTGCAGCCTCTGATAAAACATAACAAAATGCTGTATGAACACACTTTCAACCACCGAGGCAAAATCCACCAGAGCTCTTCTACAAGTCTTAAATTTTGTTGTTATTTGAGGGACTAACAGGAATATTCATCTTCATACACAATCCTCCTCTCCCCTCCTTCCTCATCTGATAATACTCATTGCACACCTGCAGCTACACTGAGACCAGTGCCTATGGGGCCTTACTGGGATCAGTGGCCATGGTTACTTCAAAGATAAAAAGTGTGTTTAAGAGTGCTGTTTACAGTACGGCTACATGTGAAGAGTTACACCGGCACAACTGAAAGGACCTCCTAGGCAGCTGACTGACATAAATACCCAGAATTGCCTTGGAGGACAACAAACTACAATTCTCTCTAACTGGCACAGCATCCTCCACTGTTATCTGCCTTCTTTTAGGGAACACAGCATACAGCAGTTTTCAGGTCACAATGAGAAACCTTTGTTAGAGAACAGGAGTTAGGATTTTTATTTTATTTTGTTAATGTTTTATCAAGTAAGAGTTAGAATGTGGCCTTGCAGTGTCAGAAACAGGCGTAAGACAACATTGTCTTTAGCTACTTCAGCATCACAGATAGTTCATAAGGCTCAACAGAATCATTAAACTCTTGGCGTACTCCAGGCTGATATGCCTTGAAGAGCACTATCAGGACCCAGTCCTCTCTCTTCCCTTCCAAATCTGAAATCCCATCTTTCAGTTGAGCTACGAGTCCCATGGTGCAGTACTGGGTAATATAGCATCAGATGTTAGTAGCAATTTTGTACATTTACTATCTCCCAGACATCCTTACTAAGCATTTTAATATCAATCCTTAGGTTGAAAAAGTGACTGAAGAAAAGCATGCTCTTTAGCATGAGAAATTAAAATCACACACACACACTGCTTTTTATAAAAATATCTAATAAAATAACTATATAACCCTACGGTAAGTTCAGAATAAGAAAGCAAACAAGACATAACAGAAGAAGCCACCAACAACACAGCTCAAACATAGTAATGTACCAGCCCAGCTGTACTGCTGCTTTTTGAATTATTTGCTAGGGTCTCTTTGGGGTTCTCCAGCAATAGAAACAAGTGATTCCACAACAACGTTACTGTGGGTCAGAAGAACAAGGAGCAGAACTATTACAATACTCTCTCTCTAGCTACACAGGCTGTATATAAAGTTATAGTTAACTTTACATGAAGCATTCTTGACTTTCAGTTAAGCCCAAGTCTAACCAGAAAGCACGTTTCAGTAGCATTCTGGGTTTCCATCTAGACTACCAATTCATAGACTCATCCAGGCTGGAAGGGACCTCCAAAGGTCATCTAGTCCAACTTCCCCGCAGTCGCGGGGACACCCCCAGCTAGAGCGGTTTGCCCAGGGCTTCATTGAGCCTCGAGTATCTCCAGGGAAGGGGCCTCAACCACCTCCCTGGGCAACCTGTTCCAGTGTTCCACCACCGTCAGAGTAAGGAAATTTTTCCTAATATCCAACCTAAATCTACTCTTCAGAGAAGGAAGGCAGCAGCAAAGAAGGCAGCTCAATTTTAAGATTTGGAGAAGAGGTAAGGAAAAGAAGATGAGAAAACCTCATAAACTGCAATACAGCCCATCTCTTCAGGCCATCCAATTTGCATTAGAAGCCAAGTCTGCAGCCATAGCACAGGCTCTAATTAATTCATTATTGGTCTTTAGTAAAGCCTAGGAATCTATTCCCAACATTACAGAGAGAGAGGATGGCAACAGGCTGCACTTCAGCATTCTAGAAGTTATAAGTTCTGTCAGCTTCCCCTAAACCAAACAAGTACTGCTAAGTGCTTGCACGTTGCTGTTCTTCTAGCCAGGAGTTCAAAATCAGCTTATTATATGCCAAAGAGCTACTCAATCAACACCCTCCACATGAAACAGTAATTTCCATGACAAGGGTTGGTAGTCATGAAAAGGTTGACCAGTTCAGTCAGAAATAAAGATCCAGCAATTAGAAGGTATACTGGAACTCTTGCCTGCATTTAAAAATTGGAAAAGGAAAAAAAATCTTTAGTATATTGCTATTGCACAAGAAATTTTGTAACGTAGGGAAGCTAATTAGAGATCGGTTTGGAAATTATAGTCCATCTGACATGTTACACAGCATTTAAATTTTTTCTAAAACCTTTTGCAAAGATAACCTTTGAAAAGATAAGTTTTAAGAGTTGAGTTAGACTCAAGAATTCCACCTGCAAAGGCCTCAGTGCAGACTTCATACCAATCCCAGCTTTCAGTTACTATCACCAACAAACATCATCCAACTTTCTCCCATACAACTGGGACACAAGTACAGGTTTCTTCTCAAAAGGTCTCCAAACAGAGATTAACTTTATTTGTATATTTATACAAAAATGAGTGTAAAGAATTGATTTATACAACAGACAACTGGATTGCGTCAAAGCACCACAAGGAAGACACACATTTGAGAACAGATGCATGAACAAACCCACTAAATGACACGAGATTTATACACTTTATACTGTGGAATATATGTTCTAGTAAGACTGAGAACAAATCACTAATTAGACTGCAGTTTTGGGGTCATTAACTTGGTTTACATTCATTGTTTTCCTGACAAATAATAAGCAACTGTGCTACACTTAGATGCAACCTGGCAAGTTTCTTCCGAACACATTTACAAGGCAAACCAACGTCAAAACCCCAACCTCTCTGTGGATGCAGTTTGCTGTTAAATTTGTTGTGAAAGCAGCAAGCTGCCCCTCAACTGCTCACTCCAAGCCGTGAGATTCCCCAGGTTTGTGGCAGCATTGCAGATAGCAGAGTGCCACCTGTCTTTCACCGGTCACAGCTGCAATGCCGCAGCCCGAAAACTACCCGACCGCGACCAACTGACAAATAGAGCTCAAAAGGGTCGGTTTGAAAAAGGTTTACGGTGTTCGCCAAAAACAAAGTGTTTTTTTAATCAGTTGCAGCTTTAGGAAAGAGCAAATGCATAGTCTATAACTTAAAACTGTTTCCGATGAGGAATGTATACACATGCCACAGAGGAGAAAAGGATGATAATAAAGAGAAACTGACTGATTAACAATCGTTTGGAGAAAACTCAGCACTGAAAAGAACTCCCATTAAACACCTCCATAAAACCATGTTAGGAAAACTAGAAGTTCCTCAGTGATGCTTTCTATAATTACAGCAGCAGCACCAATTCATCTTGAGAGCTGTAGTAACTTTAGAACATGTATTACCAAACATCAAGATCATAACAAAATCATATAAACTAGATATTACATCTAAAGTTAAATCATGTATTATTGATATTCAGAAGTCAGTTATCATCACAACATATTAACTAATTACTAGCTACTGCTTTCTGTTTTATAACACGGTATTGGATTACACACACCCTCCTACTATCAACTGATAGTACTGGCAGTACACACCTACTATCAACTGATAGCACTATCAACTATCCACTTACGTGTCCTACAGCATAGCAATAACCCACAGCCACCACAGCCCTCACAGACCAGAGTGCAGAAAGGGGTCTGCTCCTGCTCATCCCAGGGGCTCAGCTGCTCTCTTGGCTGGATTCCTTCCCACAACCTCTAACACTAAACAAGCTCGCAGGAGGCTTATGTTGTATTTCTGGAGTTTATGACTTGTAACATACAGTTTACTCACTGGAAAGTAATGAACTTCATTGAGTGAAAACTGAATGTACTTACATAAGACTATTTATATTAAGACTACACTGTATTTGTATAAGACTACATCAACAGAAGTTAGAATCCACATGGTTTCCATTTGTAGCTGGGCGAAGAGGAAAAAAAAAAACAACAACCCAAAACCAAACCACACCACAACTCCTTCTCTTCTGAAAACAGCAGCAATACGTAGTTACTACCCTTTGCATCTCTGCCCAACAGGAAATGAGTACAACAAACCTGATATAACCAAAGTTTATGGATGATTACAAAGTGCACAAGCACTCCTACTGCCTGTAAATATTTTAAGAAAACAGCACTGGTTAAAGATTAAAAGAAACAAGACACTACAGATATTAATGCCTTCAGCTTTCTCAACCACAACAAAACTGTTACAACATCCTAGGGAACTTGAAAGCAAGTGTTTACACTACTAAATTCAAAACAACCTCTCAAACAGAAAAGTAAACTGCCGCCCTCCGGAGCAAAGTCTCAGCTCTCAGCAGGACTCCTCACAGCTGTTCAGCATCAAAATGAGAATATGAGATGAATCCATTAGTAAACATAATAAAATTAGATTATCAGTACCTGCTGGAGAGGAGGGTTGGAATACAGCACAAAATACAGAAGTCTACCAAAATCTTTTGCTACTTTAAACCAAGTACCTAGGGCCATACCTCAACCTCTCGAGGCAGCAATATGCTTCTGATTGAGTGTGCATTATATATATATACACAGCACTAAACTCAATAATTCTTAGCAAGTCAAACTTTGCTAAACTGACTGAGAGTCTTACTCATGTAACACCTGGAAGACATTGAAACTGCCAGAACTAAGCTTTGGGTGCAATTTCCATTATGAAAAAGTCTATTTTTACAGCCCTCTATCTGGACTAGCATCTTACCACCCTTTCACACAAAGCTTCAAACTAAGAGCATTTAATCAGCTTTCAAGAAATACAGTCTTCAAATACACTACATTAGGGCTGTGGAGCACGCTATTGCTGCAACTTTAACAACAGTTTTTAGTTTTAGGATATTTTTCTCAGCTGTAATCTTGCAAATTCTAACCATCTTTGCAAGGGCATGTGCGCACACATAGCGCAGACCTCTCCTGCCAACAGTCCGGTTTGCTGAAGGAACGGATGGCACTGGCAGCTCCCCCCACCCCTGCTGTCCCCCAGGAATAATCCCAGGCAGATCACAGTTGCGTCAATCTATCGTGCACATTTAGTTTCTGGCACGATACGGCAAACCCTAATAGCTGTCATTTAAACAATCCTCGCAAAAAAAAGACGGATTAGTACAACAGACCGAGGTGTTTCCTTCTGCGTCGTTGCGGAACTGTAACTCAAACTCCACTCTTCAGAAAGTGCCAAAACGTGGTGACACCACAGACCGAAGCCAGTCCAGTTAAATAACAGCCGACACAAACACTGGGACGTCAAATCGCGCTGCAAGAACATTCCCCAGAAACCCCCACGTTTCTCAGCCAACTGCCGGTGCCCTTCATGCCGCTTCTCTTTTGCTCTCAGCCAGAAGAGGAGGCAGAGCAAACTTCACTTGCCGAAGTGTGACAAAACCCCTCCAAAACGTTCGGGAGCCAGCGGCTGCTCTCCCGCAGCCAGGGCTCAGCCACCGACACGCACCTCAACGCTCCTGGGCGAGAGGAACCCTCCCGCCGGTGCGGCCGGGGGGGACACTCCGGGTTTCAGCCCCGTGAGAGATACGGCCGCCGGCTCGGCGGTTTTCCCTTACCGGAGCAAACGGCTCCCCCCGTCTGCCCGTTTCCACAGACTCGGTGGACTTCGGGGGGTGGGGCCGGGCAATGCCCGAAAGGGGCTCCCACCGCCGGCAGCGCTCCCCCGCCACCGCTCCGCCTCGCCTCCAGCTCCCCCTGCCGGCACCCCGCTCCTGCGGCTGCCCAGACCCCGGCCGGCCCCAGAACGGCCCCCCAGCCC
>VZRU01018973.1:96584-158964 GCA_013398155.1 Pedionomus torquatus | reverse complement strand
TTATAAATGAAAACACATTTGACTAGAGCCCATGAAAAATGTAATTTGTTATGTCAGTGTTCACTCAGCATGTGTACAGCTGGGTTTGATGATACCAGACCTCGCTTGTTATAGAATTGATGGCAAGGGCCTCAAGGAAGGAAGGGTAAATGAAGAAAGACCAATGGCTTGTGGGCTGAAACTAGTGTAGGTCATCAGGAGCTAAAAAGGAATGTTCTAACTTGCCAATGAGTTACTATTCCAATGCCAAGGCAGAGGAGTGGAGGCCAAATTAATGTCTCATTTCAAAAACATACCCTGTCTTTTACAGAAGTCCTTTTGATTATTTAGAATCACAGAATCATAGAATTGTCTAGGTTGGAAATGATCTTTAAGATCATGTAGTCCAACCATTAATCTGACACTGACAAAAAACATCACTAAATCACATCTCTAAGTGCTATGTCTACCCATCTTTTAAATATATTCAGGGATGGTGCCTCAACCACTTCCCTGGGCAGCTTGTCCAAATGCTTAATAACCCCTTCAGTGCAAAAATTTTTCCTAGTATCCAATCTGAACCTCCATTGACACAGCCTGAGGCCATTTCCCCTTTTCCTATCACCTGTTACTTGGGAGAAAAGACTGACCCCCATCTTTTTACAGCCTCCTTTCAGGTAGTTGTAGAGAGCAATAAGGTCTGCCCTCAGCCTCCTTTTCTCTAGGCTGAATAACCCCAGATCCCTCAACAGCTCCTCATAAGACTTGTTGTCAGAAGCCTCACCAACTTCATTGCCTTTCTCTGAACCTGCTCCAGCACCGCAACATCTTTTGTAGTGAAGACACAGTACTTGAAGTGGGGCCTCACCAGTGTCAAGTACAGGGAGATGATCACTTCCTTAGTCCTACTCAGCACACTGTTCCTAATACAGGCCAGGATGCTGTTGGCCTTCTTGGCCGCCTGGGCACACTGCCGGCTCATGTTCAGCTGACAGTTGACCAATAGACCCACGTTCTTTTCCACCAGTCAGCTCTCTAGCTACTCTCCCCCAAGCCTGTAGCGCTGCATGGAGTTGTTGTGACCCAAGTGCAGGACCCGACACTTGGGCATATTGAACCTCATCCCATTGACCTTGGTCCATTGATCCAGCCTGTCCAGATCCCTCTGCAAAGCCTTTCTACCCTCCAGCAGGTTGACGCTCCAAACTAACTTGGTGTCATCTGCAAACTCACTGAGAGTGCACTCAATCCACTTGTCCAGATCATTGATAAAGATACTAAAGAGGACTGGCCCCAATACTGAGCCATGGGGAACACCACTCAGGATTGGCTTCCAACTGGATTTAACTCCAGAATTATGGTCATTATAGCATCATGGTTGCTACAAGGTACTGGATGCATCTTTCTCTCTCATCCAGGGTTTTGAAACTACTTTTTAAGCTGACCTCTAAACACTGGGTGAATAAGCATGCAACGTACTGCAAGTTCTTCTGCAAATAGTAGTAACAGAGGACACCATTGAACAACAATCGTATTCCTACAAATCTCTCCTTACAGCATCTTCTGATCCTGTCTCATAACTGGAAGATCCCAGACTCTAGGTTAAACTCAGCTCAGCTCCACAACAGAAAGCAAAGAACAAAGAAGGAAAGCTGGAAATGCTTCACAGCATATACTGACTGATGTGGGTGCTTACTACTATTTTGACTTTAAGGCTGGAGGATTGTTTGGTACGAAGGAAAAAGAAATTAAAGAGAAGCAGAGATTAAAAGCAATCAGATAAGGAAAAACAGTAAGCTACAAAAACATCCCAAAGGGTAAGGAAAAGAGAAAAGGCAAAAATATAGTACCCTTCATTGTGTCAACCAAGTAATAAATTTTTTTCTCAGTGTTATGGCTGAAATCTACCCATCCTATTCCAAGTAATATTCAGATGGTCCCTCAGAGCACTCAGATTCTGTAGTGTAAGAGCTGGAATTACAGCAGTGGTCCATCCAGCCTAAGTATCCTGTCTCCGGTGGTCACACATATCAAATACTAAAGAAATAATATAACAGGGAAAACATTCAGCTGGCCATCAGTCATTTATGACCTACAGATGTCCAGTAATACATGATTTTAGTACACTTATACATCCTTCATAGACTTATGTTTCCATAATTTATTCCATCACTGACTTCATGGATCCAGAGTATCCTAGAGTGAGGAATGCCACAGCTGAAGTAGGTTTTGAGAAGATACAGTTCCTTTTGTTTTGAACATCTTCCTAACTAGTTTCCATTGTCATTGTAGCATAAGACTCAGTGACTAGTCATTCCTTATTAACTTTCTCTGGATGTCATACAATTCCTTAAATCTCAATTTTCTGCCTTCCGAGTCTTTTTTAGGTGGAGAGCCCTTGCTTAAGTTATATAGTTCACATGGAGAAGTGATTTCATAGGTCTGGTTACCTTGCCACCTCTTTTTTTGTGTACTTACCACTTCCATTATATTCTTTTTGAGTCAGGAGGAATCAGAACTGCAAACAGCATTTTAGGCCTAGGCATGTTATGGTTCTATATATCACTAAATCTCATATAGAAGGAATGTGACATTCTCTTTGTTGCTCTCTATCCTTTTCTACTAATTCCTACATTCAGTTCTATTTTTGACCACCATTGAGAGCTGAGCTGATGTTGTCATGAAAGTAACTATTGTAACGCCAATGTCTTGCTCCTGAATGACAATGGCAAGTCCATAATCTATCACTGCTCATGCAAAGTTCATCTTGTTTCCTTCTGTGTGTATCCCATTACACTTACATACACGGAGATTCACCTACCCTCTTATCATCCACCCACACTACATTCTGAGTCCTTTTTGCAGAATTTGTAGTTGCTCTTCATCTGTGCTACCCAAAATAACTCCATATCATCAGCATGTGCTCAAGTGCTTCTTGCAGTACATGAATAACAGATGAATTTTCATCAGATTTTATTAAACAAATGCTAAAAAGTAGTATCCCAAGTACTTGAGCAAATAGAATGACATACCTACAAATGTAAAGAGTATTCCACTCTGACCTTTGATAGAGTTGGAAAAATAAAAACCCACAAAAATTGTCAGGGTTACCACCTTAAAACAGAGGGGTTTATTTAAGAAAAAAATTCTGCAGCTTGGATTGTTTTCTTGATCAATGGCATCAGAGTCTAAGAGATTATTACCAATTTAGTTCAAAATTATCATTTTGAGCCAGAACTTTAAAATTAAGTGATGAATACTGAAAAGAACTGTTTGAGCTCAATGTGACCAAAATATACAAGCCAAAATTCCAAGTGGCATTCAAATGTTTTAAACAACGGTCAGATAGTGAGTCTGGTTATTTCTAGAGCTCTGCTATGGTTACTGAGGAACTGCAGGTACGATGACAGAACGGCACCAGAGGAAACTGCTAAGCGTGAATGCACAGCACCAAACTAGCTCATAGCTCGCATCAGTGCAGCCTGTTTCAGCATCTAGTTACATCTATAACTGGCCACAATTTAAAACATACAAGGAACACATGATTTAATGCTTTTTGTCAATATATGCTAAACAGATCCAAATTTCAGACACACTAATCTCCCACATAATAAGTTGGCCAGCCTTTCCACATACTTTTTATTTCTCATTGTAACAAAGCAAATGTAATTGATATAAAAGCACATTTTTCCAAAGACCCTCCTCCCAGTACTATCTGAGATAAATGAGAAAAACTAATTGGAAATTTTATGATGTAAAAAAAAAGGTGGATGAAGAAATAACTTTTGTGGAAAAGCTTAGTTAGATTCTTAATGTAATATGTATCTGGCTTCTGAATTTTCTGGAAGAAATCTTTTCAAACAAACCTAAAACCTTCTAAAAATAAGGAAAAAACCAAGAATGATGTTGAAAACAAACAAAATATAGGATTAATATCCTTTCAAGGCACCTGATTCAGTTCCAATAATTCCTATTTTTTGGGATTCAATTAATTGAGTGACTGGCTCATTGCTTCTAGTGTATATAGCGTGTTCATAGCTGTCTGCATTTCCTTCCCCTTTTATGTAGAGATTTAAGAAAAAAGCTGAACAGGTACCTATTTGGGATACAGAAGAGAAGGACTACAGTACTCAAAGACCATGTTTAACAAGTAACTGCAGGACGGGACTGGGCTTTTAAGACAAGGTATTTCCTTGTATCAGATTAATTCAGTATGGCTTCTGTAGAAGAGTTTTGGCTGACCAAAACTTCAACTGTAAAGTCTCCACCAATTTACACAGCAATCATAATTTACAAGGCTATTAACACAACCGTTTTGGGCTACAGAGGCTTTAATACTCAAGCGTGTCTGGGTCACAGTTCTCTGATATTCAGAGAATTTCTATTTCCTGTCTTTGAAATATGGCATTACAAATTTTTATTCTACCCATCAAGTCTCCTGACAATTTTAATACAATCAAGTACTGAATAAATTAAGCAATTCTGTTTAAGAGGAAGGCATCAAACTTTCATCTAAAAAGATTATGCTTGCAGGCAAAAGAAGAGGCAACACACCACAGACATGCAGCTAAGCATTTAGATTGAGTTTAACTGGTATCTTAATCATGTAATAAAAATATAACTAAAAGTTGTTATTACTCTAGTTATAATACTACTACTATTTACAGAACAAAATATACAGAAAAATCTCATTAATAACAATGCTCAGAAAACACTGCTATTCAAAAAGCTTATTAAAATCCACCCCTTTTCTCTAGTGCCATGATCACCCTTCTCATCTCCCTCTAGCTCCTCAGGTTAATGGCGCCAGGCTTCCTCAGGCAAGAAAGGGCATCACAGCCAGTTGTCAGCATCCTGGGTTTTCCACCAGGGTTAGGTCAATGCTGTTAAGTGGGAGCACCTTCCCTGGGGTGCTCCTGCGGCTATTTGTTCAAGTTTTCCTATCACAACCTGTCTCCTCCTCCCTGCTTCCCAGGGAAAGTTTGGGAGCCACAGGCTGCCCTCCCCCAGCCCTGTGACCCCAGAGGGGCTGTTTCTCTGCTAGTGGCTACTTACGGGTGCCAGCCCTAGGTGGTCCCAGAGTGAAGGCAACACAGGGAGCCACAGGCACATGGCCACCAGGCAGTTGCTGCCACAGCTAAAAACAAGCTCTCTCCAAGGCAGGACCAAACACATTCCGAGACCCTGCACTGCTAGCTCTCTACCAAGCCTCTGGCCTTTTGCTAGAGATGGCAAGAACCAGTATTTCCTGGTCTACATGTTAATGACTACAAGAGTTCATACGTATGGCCCAGGCTTTCAAAATATATTTGATGTGATGTGAAAAAGTGTTAAGTACCAGGGAAGCCAACAGATATAATACTGGATGCATATGAACATTTTAAAGGGTGGAGAATACATGTCAGGTCTCTCATTTGGAGATCTTTCATGATCTTCAAGTTTGCATAAACTTGGAAAAAAACTACAAGATCATTAGAACCATCTTCCCAGCCCTCAACAAAGTCAGCTGTGCCTAGTCTTGGTACCTGCTTTTCTTGGCAGGAGTAACCATAATATTATTTATATTTTTTAATATGAAAAAATCCCAATTCCTTGATCATTTCCTCATAGGTTATATTTTCTACACTTTCATTAGTTCTTGTTCTTCTCTTCCTTATTGCCTCATGATTTCATATCACCTACAAACCCCATGATCATATTTATCTGAAGGACCTCAGATACTGCTTCGTTCCAGACTTCTCCCTTACCAAAAGCATTACCTTCATTGGGTGAGATCAAGGCATACCTTGCTGATGTGCCCTGGGAAGTGCCTGACTGCCATCTTGAGTTCACTATAGCTAAAACAGAGCTCTCAGTCTCACCTTCAAGCTGTCTCTTCCCTGCCTCTTCTCCAGATTCTCAAAAGATTCTTCCCATCCTGCCAGTCTCAAACACCGGTAAACAGGGTGTCAGGTTTAATTTAGACTCTGCGATACCCACAGAACCGTCTCTAACACTTGGCCTTTTCCATCCACTCATGCTGTTAAAATTCTCATTAAGGTCACAGTTATTTTACAGCTTGCATACTGTAACATCTTGGCCCTGACAAAGGCATTTTCATCCCAGGCATATCTATTTATACACGGCTGCCAAGACTCTCTTCAAAACCCACCAGTTCGATTAGCTCATGCAGCTCTTTGCATTTTTGACAGTTCTCCTCACAGTAAACAAAAAATTCAATTTTTAAGACATTGACAGCTAATTCTCATTATATGAATAATTTTTCATTTATTATCCAAGGACAGGTTCAAGCTTTAATTAGTCCACGTATTGCTCATCTGCTTATTTGTTCAAAAATGCTGCCCCTCAAGCCAACACAGAACTCCCCACAGACCTGCGTAACTTCAGGCTTTTCTCTTCCATGACCCCTTCATACTTACTTCTTCGTGTCTAAAAATCCACCCCCGCCTTCGCCAATAAAACCAACTGATAATGATTAATCTGCTAGTATGTGGAAGACAAGTCCATGTGATTAGAATTGCACCATAATCACCTTGCACATACTGCTTTGTCTTTCTTTTTTACCCTTTGTTATAGACAGACAGTATCCTGTCACCTGTACTGAGTGCCTGATCTGTGTTTGGAGGTCCTAAGAACAATAATGGTAGCAAAATTAATAGTTATATTGTATCATATGGAAGCTGAACTGATCCTACCCAGCAAATAAATTGCTCAGCTAGGATCTTGCACAAACATTGTAGTTTAGAAAAGCACAAACGTCTGCCAACATTGCAACATATTTGTTCTCATTAGAGTTGCAGATGCAGTAGTCCTGCTAACTAGTATAATTGTATATAGATGATGTTGGCAGACTTTATAAAATGTGTCAGAAGGACAGAACCAGATGTTTCCTGGACTGCATATCCTCAGTAGGTTTTGCACCATCAATTTGCAAATAAAAGTGAAGTCCTTTTTAGTGAAGTCAGTTTCTCCTTCTCTTCCTGGGAGGACCACCTGTTTTCTCTGTACAGAGACTTGTACATAAGTTGCCAATTAAGTTTTCAATCACTCAGGCCTTCCAGGCGATTCTGCTAGACTGATTTTGTCTGTTTTCTGTTAGAAACGCTGAGCTTGTTTTGTATTGAATTCTATATATTTCCTTCATCCCTGAATTTAGGGTTAACATTTTAACACACTTGTGATTTTAATACTGCCTTCAAAACTTAAGAGCCTAAGCCTACATACAAAACTTTTATTTCATACCCTCGAGTATGTCTTGTACAAGAAATGACTAAACAAGTCCATGGCACTGAGTAGGAACCTACTCACATTTTTAATCTCAATAGTCCCAGTTCTCTGTGGGTTTTTTTTTGGAAGAAGGAGCCTGGATCTAGTGGGCATCTATTGTAGGCTCAGGCTTTCATTTAAAATGCACCCAAACCTGGCATCTTACTCACTGTCTCTGCCATGAAACCTATTTTTTTCTCTTCAGTTTCATATAACTTCCATTATATATGCTTTTTTTTATAGTTCTTCAGACTGTAATACTTACTTCTTCACACATACAGATCCCATTACCATTGTTCATATAGTGACATAAACCTAAAACCTACTTCTCCAAGGTCAGGATTTCCTAGAAGCAAATGCTTATCCTTTACTGATAAAACTAAATGTGCAGTAGGTGCTCTGTATCTCAAAGAGGAGTAACTAGTCATGAGGAAAAAAAAAATAAGTAAAAATTAGCTGTTGAAGAGTTAGGAAGTGTGGGTTTTTCAGCAAGTAACATCACTTTAACACATACACATCTCCAGAAATTTTACTGTTAGAACATTAAGAAAGAATCTACTCATAAGGAGGGAAATACCAGCCCCACTTACACATCCTGGACTGTTTCTTCTTGATAGCCATTTCCTGATTAAGTGGTCAGTGTCGTGGCCTGATTCACACTGCACTGATGAGGCTTTCTCAAGAAAGGAGGGCTCAGGGTTATGTCTATTATGTCTTGGGTTACATACTCCACTCGTGTTTATAGAGGCTGAGATGAATTGCAAGAAATCCATGAAATATAACTGCCTCAGACAAGGAGTAATTATTAGGATCAACATAATTGAAGTCCTTCTGCTTTTTCTTATACTCTGGGTAGGGGATCAGAGGAAACTAATGCATGAGACCTCATTCCTGACATTTGCAAGCATTCTGAGATCAGACTCTCTCTGCAGAAACAAATAAGAAGAAAAGCATCTGAGGATTTTTGGTAGTGAATAGGTCTTTAACTGGACTTATTCACTGTTGTAGTGTAGATCCAAGGACAGACCATGAAAGGAGCATTTGAGGCTAGTCAGAGATTGTCTCCTGGAAAAAAAACAAACTTGTATATAGTTGCCAGCCATTGGTTGGGAAAATAAAGAATGGGCTCTTCCATAATTGTTCACATAATGACTTAGAAATATCTGTAAACATCTGGCCAATGGAAACCTTTAAAGGAAGAAGGAATGTCTTCCAGGTTACTCTGATTTCCTTTCCTTCCACAATGTTTATGTATCATCTCCATCTGGGTTCATATAGCAAGGATCATCCAATGATCCCAGTGAGCAGCCCTCTATATAAACCAGGAACCAAGGTTTTGTGAGAAAGTTGTGTCTTTATGAACATCCTTGGTAGCTGAGATAGGAGACATACTGTTTGACATTCCACAGCTTGATATACCAACCTCTGCCAGCTCTGTAATGGAGCAAGGGTGACGTCTGGCTGGAGGCACTGCAGAAGTGCAAGCTGACATGTGGCATAACAGTCTGAAACGGTCTGAAATCTGTGGCTGACAGATTTATCTTGAAGTTACAGATGACCATCCAGATGGACTGGAAATCTCTCCTCTGGAAGGTATGCAATTGCTATTTGCAGTCAATTTGAGCTCCAGGGAGTAACCATTTGATTCAGTTTCTTATCCAATTCAGCTGTTTGTAGTAAAGCTGAAGTTCAAGGACTGTAGCGTTGCCCTGAAAGCTATGGCTTTACGTAATTGAACAGACATAACTGCATTAACTTTGCATGCATAACTAGTTGATGAACACTTTCTGTAAACATCCTTAGCACTGGGGAAATCCTGAATATTGTTCTGAACTACAGATATTTTATGGGAAAGAAGTTGCTCACAGTACAGAAACATGATCCTGAAAGAAGCTGAAAAGTGTTTGCAAGATTTGAAAAAGAGAGAAAGAAAGAAGCTAATGTTACCATCTTCAGTCTGAGGCATTCCTGTTTTCTGTATTCAAAGACAGAAAAAATACGTTCATTTTTATTTTGGAGAAATGAATTGTCAGTAATAGACTTTTCCCCTTGATTTCCAAAGGTGTTTCCTATCAATCAGATATCCAATAAAGCAAGGCTATATTTTATTTCACATGCTATTCATGAAATACATCCACGAAAAGGATGAGAAAAGCCACAAAAAGAACCTGTAATTGATGAGAATATTACTTCTGTGGCCTGATTAATGATTATTCTAGCTCAAACCTAACACAAAAGGTAAAGACGATATCTGAAGATGGTGTTTGGGAGGAGCTGTTGCTTTTCTTCAGCATATCAACATTGGGCTATCTTGTTTATATCACAAATTAGTTATTTGTAAATAATGGTAGCTTTTTAAAAAGGAAAATAAAATTATTCCTTAAAGCATAACTGGTTGGTTATCACTGCAAATACATAAGTATTCTGTTGCTGTCTGACCCTGGTGTTTGAAGGGCTTCCACAGATAGACCACAATATATTTGGGCAGATATTCTTTCCAGGACTTTTCATGTCATATGTTCAGTTACTTAAGAGGTTTGTGCCTTCAAAGGAGAAAATCCTCCACTGAGTTCTCCTTTCTTCAGAATTTTTCATTAACCCTTCACCTTTACAATATTTATAGCTAATTATATGGAAAAATAAGTAACTTTAAGGACCAAACTTCCAGTGTTATTCATAGAAACTTAGATATCCTTCAGAAAATGTAGCCTTTTATAATTTAGCTAGACACTGAAATATGTTTACAAATGCAGATGCTTGGTTCTGTCAGTAAGCAGTATTTAGATAATAATGTTAGTTTACTAGGCATAGTTAGACTGAAATAGTGGAGTGCTTGCTTTACTTATTTTAATCTGGCTTTTGGAGTTCTTTATTCCTGGGAACAGCTGTCATTAAAAAAAGCTGTTTAACTTTCTTAGCATCTGGAATGATAGTAGCTGGTGTCATTTTTGAATGACTTCAAGATGTCTTCTCTAATAAACATCACTAACTTCTTCTCCAGGATCTAAACAGATTGATGATTGATGGCCCTGTACCCCTTGACTATTGATTTTCCAGGCTTCAGGGTAGTACCAACTATAGATGTCACTTCTTGCAAACCTTCGAGATAAATTGGGAGCAATTTAAGAGCAGAACAGTGTGTATTGATGTCATGATGATAAAGAGGAAGGTTTCTTGGAGAAGCTGCAGGGTATGACCTCATGATTCAAGATCTGTGTCTTTGTTTATTGGGTGTACATCATCTCAATCTCTAAAAACTTATCTGAGAATTCTTGAAACTGAGGCCACAGGATTATTAGGCTATTTTAATTAGCAATAACCTGCAGATAAAGGGGGAAGTAAATTTACTTCTGCACCTTAGTAAATTCAAATTTACCTTGCATACTACTGAAAAGCAGATTATTTACACCAACAATAAATTAAATAAAATAATTTTTAGAATGATGGCTGTAGTTTAAGTTGATGATGTAGTGACTGTTCCAGTGTTGTCCCTGCCATATATGGGGATAAAGAAATTATAATATATGTGGGGAGTAGAGTATCCTTGACCTGACTGGGGAACAAAGCTTCACTGGTGCTCCTACCAAAATGGTATTTTGAGATCTGTTCTCAATCAGGAAATATAGCCAAGCAGGATCTCTTTTTTTTTAACCCCTCTATACTTTATGTCAGTATAGGAAGTTCAGCACTAAGAACCAAGCTGGTCCAGTCCCTTGCTATTATTTGCTTTGCCAACTACATTATTCCTGACAGCAAGAGACAGGTCATAGAAATCAGAGATAGAAAACCTTTGAGTGCTTATGTTTTGCTTTCAGAGAGCAATCTCCTTTTGTTGTAAGCATCTGTATTTCCTTCTCCTGGAAGGGGATGACTGACAAGTGGAGCAACTGAGTGTTTTTTCTTGAAACAATACAGAGAGAAGCTCTTTCCCCTTGGAAGGAACATCAGTCTTTCATGTTTTGAATCCAAATTTTGAGAACACTGTGATGGAAAATAAGCTGAGAAATATTTTGTAAAGAACTTTTAAATAAAATCAATTATAATGGACAGATTTTAGAAGGAATTAATGCCTACCAGCTTGAGAAGGACAGGTTACAAAATGAACTACAGATTAGCAGACATTCAGAGGTAGTATGAATGAATTAGATAACTAATGTTACTCCTTTTTTTATGTCCTCATTGGATGAAGGGCTAAAAGAACTTATATTACTGATCACACACTTGGGGCAAACAACAGTACTGTTTGAAGACTTTAGTGTAGTATACCACAGCCCATATGTAGCTAGGGTGGCTTCCAAACAGATGAGAACTTATAAAAAATCCACAGATTCTGAGTCATAAGAAAAAAAAAAAAAAAAAAAAGAAAATAAAAAGATCAAAAAAAGATTCTTCTGCAAAGCTAATAACTTCTGTTCTGAGAGCAGGAGTTTAAAGCTTAGATACTTTTTCTACATTACTTTCAGCACTGAGTCCACTTTTTCTGCAGATACTTACTGGCAGAGTACAGATTCCTAGGGTTTGTTTTTTTTTTTGTTTGTTTGTTTGTTTGGGTTTTTTTGTTTTGTTTTGCTTAGTGTTTTGTTTTGTTTTTTTTTTTTAATCAGGAAAAATATTTGCTGTTCCAAATGAAAAAGTTTAAGTCTCTGCATTAAGTAGATCTAAAACTTGCTTGTCATCTTTACAGATTTATACAGAAAGATTTTAAAGACAGTCTGATTTCTGACATTTATGTCCTACAGGACATTCAGTAGAAAAAAAGAGAGCTGAATTATCTTTCTGAAGAGTTCAGATTTCACTGGTCATTTCAAAAGATAAGCATAACACATAAATGATCCAGTGCAGTATAGCAGCACACAGAAAGCACTGTCCAGTGATTACACATAACCCCACCTATGGCACATTTGCAAATACTGAGAAAGAACTATTAAACACCACCATAAGCTAGGCAGTATAAGAAGCAGGGTTTGAGAAAGGAGTAACATATAGGAAAAGGTAAGCCTGTGATATGAAGATGATCTACTGAGAGCCAAATCTTAGCAGATAGACATTATCTTCCAATTAGTGGATCCTGTAGAAGAGGTTCTTCTCTCCCAGCCTCTTGTCACCATCACCTACCAAAGTTAAGGCTGCCTCTCTGCTAGTGTTATGCACATCTTATAAAACTGGCCATGTTGTCTTGCACAATTTAAACTGTTTACACCAGATGAACTAGAGGAAGGTGTTGTGATTATTATAAGACCCTGATATAACTGAAAAATATATTTAACTTCCTCATCCCTAGTCCTCTAGCTGAAAAAGGATGGTTGGCATGGCCAGAGCACAAACTCTAAATTGTTTGGCCCACTCCACAGTTTCTCATTTGCCCATCTGTGGATGAGGATTGAGTATCAGATACCCTGTGCCACCACATTTCATGTCCAAGCTATAAGACCAATATCTCTAACAAAGTCACATGTAAGTGAGTGGAGGTGTTTGCTCCCAGGGGAGAAACACCTCTTAAGTTAACAAGAAAATCAACTAAATCATTTAGTTATGGTTAAGCTTCTCTGAAATGTATTCAATGACCCAGAACATATCTCCAAGTACTTGGGCAACTTCCATCTCTCTTACTTGACAAAACAAGCGATAGAAAACATATATAGAGACTGTAGAGCAATTTCAAACCTCAGTTCATACTGTATAATCACCTTATATCAGAGAAGGGCTTTTTCATAAGCTTGCAGAATTTGCAAGGTTTACGTTTTGTTGATGTAAATATCACACAATAGACTCACAAATGAGAGTATTTAACTGTTGAGTTATGCTTCTTTTATTCAAGATCACAGGACTTTTTTATTTTGCTGTAAACCTATTCTATATTTCATTCCTACCCAAGAAGACTTCATTCCAGCCAAACAGGCTGCATGCATTTCTTTTACCAAGGGGAAATACATTTATTCCTTCATGTAAATATTGTACCCTTTCACTTGTTCATGTACAGAAAATGTCTATGGAATATTTTCCATACATCTCCATCATACTTCTCCATCCCATATCAGGTCTGATAAATTAATTTAAAACTAATCTCCCCTTTTAACCAAGCTTACACAAGCATAACACATGGCTAGCAACTGACTCCAACAACCGTGACTGATACATGTGTACTAGACGGAGGTCAGCATCAGAGCCTGAAATCCTGAAAACATGGCCAGAATCTGCTTGGCACCTTTCACTAACTGGTCTCAGGTGTCATTTCTGAGGCAACACTGATGGGAGCTTGCCTGTGTCTGCAGCTGCAGCCAGACAGCATGCTGCACGGCTTACCAGCATGCTGCTGACTCGCCATCAGCTACAGATTCTTTCTGTAGTGTAAATGAGACCTTAGACAAAGAAAAGTTCTCAAAGAGCTTCAGTGCATTTCATCAGCATCTCACTCCAGGGGAACAAGTTCCTCTGAGGTAAGTCCTTCTCTTGATAAGGGTTCATACAATCCAGATGAGTGTTAATAGCCAAATTCCAGAGGGATCATCACTTCCCCTTCCCTTTCTGTGCTGCCTCACCACTGCTGGAGAAGGGATGTGCCGCTGTGCTGGGATAATGAGCTGTCTCAACCCGGTTGCAACTCTTCTCTGATGCTGATCTTGCCACAGCTGCTGGATGACTCTCATAGCTCTTTAACAGGACAGACCACATATTAATCTAGACCTCAAGCACAAGGACACCTTCCCAACTGATGTTCAAAAGAAACGTTTAATCTCCCTTCACTACAAAGTATAATACTGTGATCCAAGAGGCGAAAGGTGACCTAAGAAAACGCTTGATGTATTGCATTTACTTCAAATGCAAATTGATTATTTTATTAATTTTATTTTTTTTTATAAAGGCCAAATCCCACTTTATGCACAGACTATTGATTAAGAACTATCTGACAGAGGTCTTTAAGAGAGGTTTTGGAACAGAATTGCCCTTCACAGAGGAGATTTTCTATAAAGGTTCTCATCTACATTCAAATCTATTGAAATTCTCCTGGCTAGAAAAGTAGACAAGAAAGCAAGCCATGTATTTATCCAGCTTTTCATGCACTATCCAAAGGTGGCAAGCACCACATGATAGAAATATCTGTAGGAACTACAGAGAATATTGCTGAAATAAAGATCAATACATGACCTTTCGTCACCTGAACATTCTACTGCTCTTGGTACCCTTGACAGCTGCAGATTGTGAAACTCGTTCCTGCCAGCCTTTGTGGATGAAAAAGCTACTTGTCTGCTTCAAGTAGGCTATCTTTTGCTCTGATAAGATACATATATACATATGAAAATGGATACTTACCAGTAAGATAAATAACATGTATCTCAGATAACACAGAGCAAAGGATGTTACACAGCCAGTAATTGTTATGGGGATACTCTTTGTAAACTGCATTGATTTTACATCATGACATTTCAGAGCAGTATGAGACAAACACTGCTGTCTCACACACCTGTATAGTTTCTGCACTGATTATCCTAAAAGCTGCCTGTTGCACATCAACAACCAAAAATGTACACAGAATATTTCTGAAGCATTACAGTGCTTTCTACAGTACTCAACACAGTAATTCACTGCAATTTGAGTAGCACATACAAGAGAACTTCAAGGTTCTTATCAGTAAGTTATATTTCTTATCCCATCCCCTATCTCTGTATCATTTTTATTAATTTCCCAGCAAAATAAAAGAATGGATCAGAAAACATTAGTAGAAAGGGCAACAAATCCATCATTCCACAGTATATAGAGCAAAAACAAACTTCTCTTTTGCATTGTTAAACCCAAAAGAGACAGACAGAATGAGCTACAGCACAACAGGCTACTGAATGTGACGTTGATGCCAGAGCAGGTAAGAAGAGAGCACTGTTGAGTCTTGAGGGACAGAAGTTGGGGGGCAAGGTTATGGAACATTGCCCTTCTCAAGCCTCATTTTGTACTTGAAGAAGATAACAATTTGGGGAGTGGAGATAACTGCCAAGCTGTTCATAAACATAGAACACTGCAAGGCATTTTATTTAGTACCATGTGACATACTAATGAAAGGATCAATGCTACACAGTACCATTTTATACTTTTTTCTTTTTTTTTTTTTTTTTTTTTGAAAATAAAAGAGCTTACTTTGGAACATCTAACAAGAGACAGAGGTTTTAAATTGGAAGAGGGGAGATTTAGATTAGATATTAGGAAGAAATTCTTTCCTGTGAGGGTGGTGAGGCACTGGAACAGGTTGCCCAGAGAAGTTGTGGATGCCCCATCCCTGGGAGTGTTTAAGGCCAGGTTGGATGAGGCTTTGAGCAACGTGGTCATAGTGGCCTATAGCAGGGTAATTGGAACTCGATGATCTTTAACCCAATTCTAACCATTCTATGATTTCTACAAACCTCCTGGAACTGCAGGGAACTTACTTTCCCTAAGAGAATAGCAAGGGAAGTGCTGCAAAACTACCTCACATCATTCAACTTCTTATGGACACTGTCATGATTGCTAGTACATGTGAGATCCCTTTCCCTAAACTGCACTTAATGAAACGTCCTATGAGCACAGTAGCAAGCATTGACTGGATGACAGCTAGCTCGTACTGTTGTCTAGGAAAGCTGTTGAGCACAAAATGAAAAGCGGTTCATCATACAGAGCAAACTGAATCACATGCTGGCACCTGAAAGGAACATTCAAACAAGATGCATTTTCATACTAAGTCATCTGGCTAACGAGTGGCATCAGATCACTCTTGCGGGACAGAGCAGAAGCAGCACAGCAATAACTCTCAGTGTCATACTATGCTGAAAAGACAGATAAAGGGGAAAGCAGTGATCAGTTGTAGCAAGCTGAAATTACTTCTGCCTGCAACTTTAGTAAAAATAGTGGTCAGGTATTACAACCAGTTACAGCATTTGTATTTTTAAAAGGGCTTTGAGAATTGAAGATGATCAAGAGCCACAGAAACAGTCTGTAGTTTGGAGGAAAAGGTTCTTAGATAATTCAAACTGTCACTTCATCACCAGAAAAAAAGTGAAAGGTGACTTGCTCATTGTACAACTGTCCTTATTGTGGAAAAAATTCTTGAATACTAATAGAGCCCTGAAACCAAAGGGGGAAAAGAGTGCATTAAAAGGCAGAATCTGCCATCAGATAAATTCAAAATAGAATTTAGGCACAGATTTTAGCTAATGTGTCCTCTTTGGAAAAAGCTTTATTAGTCAACTGTACATCTCCTGAGACACAGGTTTTTCAAATCAATAGACGCAGAAGACGGTGAAATAGATTGTGACAATATGGGGCCAACTTACAGAATGGGCTCATCAAGGGGTGGGGATTGCATTGCAAAGAGTGCTCCAAGTCTTCATAGCGGCAAATCTCATGAAAATGGTACACAGCACACACCCCTGATTCTCATGCAGAAGTTAAGCCTAATGAACTGGATTTATTGTGCATGGAAAAGCTTCTGTATCACACACAACAGACTCACAGCTCTGGACAGCCTGGATTATTAAGACAGGTGTAATAGGATACACAGGAGGTCAGCCAGTGTGATCCAATGCTTCCTTCTGTCATTAAACTCTATGAGTCTATGATAGCATAGCCTAAATGATGGCAAATAGCATATTTAGTAACAAAATTGATGTCTAGGAACCTATTTAGAGTCAGGTAATCAGAACTCAAATACTTTAAATGGTACTCAGATTTAACTCCTTAATAAAACCTTTTATGTCAAAACATAATTCAGTTGGGGCTAGGAGTGATTTGCTGAGTCAGCCAACTTAGCATGCAGCACTCCAGGGCCTTACCCCTACAAAATTTACTCTGTTGCTAGTTTATGTTGCTAAGTTCTATAGTATTTACTCTTTATTCCAGTAGTTTGGGGCACTCTAGGTTGAGGTGTTAACTTTTCCAACTCCAGATCCTCTTTCATGATTTGGGCAAGTAATCATTCACCTACGTTTTCTTCTGTGCAGAAATATGATTGCCCCAAAGAGAATGGGTGCAAGGATTCTGATAGTGTTTCCTGCTGAAGTTATACAATGCAGGCATTTGTGCTGATGTTTTATTTTCTGCATATCATTTGGTGTCTTACGTAAAAGATTTTCACTGTATATGTTCTCTACTTTGTGGGAAATTATTTTACATTCTTCTTGAATACTATGATCAATGTCACACACTCAGATTCTTGTATAGAAAATTAATATAATCTCTGTCTGGTTTCAAGAACATCTCCCATTAAATCCATGAACTTAGAAATCCTCTATCCATCAACCACGGAATCTTATATTTAGATTTTTATGGTGTTCTAGGAAAGAAACATAATCCTAGCTACCAAATACACTAAGCTTTGTGCCTTTGATCCCACAATCACAATCATTCATGCAGTACTACTGAAAGACATAATATAACTTGGAAGTGTAATGTAATTTAATGATCATGCTTTCACATTGTGGAAGCCCTGCTGCTTTCTATCCTCATCTTAGTAGAACCAGTGCTGGAAGAAATAAAGAAATTGCAGTATTTGATTGTCTGTCACGTTAGAAAGCATTTGAAAAATTCAAATTGAATTTGGGAATTGAATTACTGAAAGAAAGACTCTACATATAAGCTACAGTAAGAGAACTATCAACAGACACACCACAGGTATAGTAATTGTATGAGAAAATGTAACAAAGGCCATATTACAGGAGCAGAAAACAGGAGTTATGATCAAAATGAACTTTCTGCAAGCAGCCGTTAAAAGCTGTACCTGAATAACTACAGATGACCCGCCACAAATGAATTTATCAGAATTCACATGTACAGTCGCCTAATATTCACTTCTGTGTTCAATTTCTGACACATTTTTATTCCAACAATATTTTAACACATTTTGATTATCTGCCACTAATGAGTTCATACCTGTTGGGGCTAATTACAATGAAGTGCCCATATTCCTGTCAGACAAAATGATCTAATCTTCAGTTCAAATGCTCTAGCCTATTTTGCCAGGTCCTGTTCTAAACCCTTGAGGTATCACAGCAGTTTATATAACAGCACATACAAACTGTCTGGTGTTTGCCAGATGTAAGTTCTGGTAAGCCTGAGGCATTGTAAATTTTATAGCAAGACTTTCAATATATCTCTCAAATAGGCAGATGTAACACATAATGGGCATATTTAAAATTGATTCCGTCTCCTGAGAAGTGGTAGGCATTTTGAAAAGGGAAGAACTTTCATGGCTGTCAACCCTAACTTCTCAATGATGAAGACTAAAATTTGGACAGAAAACTACTTGTACATTGAACATTACACTATGTGGCACCCAGGTACTTGTCTAGTGGAACCTGCAGCCATGCTGCAAAAGGGGACTGGACAGAAAAAGGTCCACAGAAAGCAATGTGTGCAATCAGCAAAGGTGAAGCTTGTGCTTTGATACGCCCCCTTGCAGTGAGTTTGGTATCTAATTCCTTAAAATAAGAAAGCACCTGCTTTTACAGAAGATTCCTTATTTTTTCAAGAGCTAAGCACCTAACCATTTCCTATAAAGCACAGGAGGAAACAGTGATTGGTGGTACCATGGCTCCTCACAAAGCCCACCGAGGACTATTCTGATCACTAGAAGTCAGTAACCAGAGCACTTATGGGACACATGCGTTTAAATCTCTGCAGGGGATGAAGAAGGAAAGGAAATGGGGTTTCCACACAGCAGGTAACCTCTCCAAATACTGTCCTACTATTTAAATCAGATGATACTTTCTCCAACTTCTCTTTTGCCAACAGCATTTTACATGGCAATCCAAGCATCATTTCTAATGACCTACTGATTTGGACTCTCTGAACAGTCAGCAAAACAACGTCTGTATGCAGATACTGTTAGATCTTAGAAATCTAACTTTACCACTGTTAACACGTAAGTATGGACACTCAAAAATTAACAGTAGATAGATAACTGTTAACAGTAGATACACAAGCACTTTTGATAATGTTTGTAGTGAGACATACGCTCAAAGGGTTTTTATTATGGATCTCTGTTCTATCATGAAAATTTGAAATATATTCAAAGTACGTCCTTTTTTATATTTTCAAATTCTGCAGAGTTACCAGAATTTTTAAGTGTGGGTTTGCATTTGTTTTGTTTTGTGGTTTTTGGGTTTGTTTTTTTTTTTCCCATAAAAACTAGAAAATAGGAAGATGAATAGTCTGTCTGAATTAAATAGTTTAGAATTTTTTGTCATTTTTACCTATTTTGGGTTTCTAATTTGCCACATCAGAATAAATTATGATGTGTTTTACTACCACCAGCACTTAATGAGAGCAAGTTGACATTCCTGAGTCCATTTCATTCTATTTATTTCACTGTTTTCCACAGATGTGAATGACCAATTGTCTGAAGAGCAATTTTTTTCACAAAAGGGTTAAATAGATCTATTACTCTGGTGATAATAGTGAAAGGTTCAATATATCCTCCTGGAGGGAAAAAAAAGAACTTTGAATGAAAGCTTTCAAGAGAATATCCTGAATAACATTGAAATCAATTTAATTAATTAATTTGGGATTCAATTTTACTCTCACTATAGTAAATGGGAGCTTTGTTACTACATTTAATGGAGGAGGAGTTACAGGTTAAAACGAATATACTTCATAGAAGTCATTACTGAGGGAGACACTCAGAAGAACACAGAGCTCTCCTGAAGAGTGACCCCAGGTCAGAAGACCCAACCACCTTCTCCCAGCAGCAGCTCCAGTCTCCTCTTCAGATTCTCCTTCTCTAGTCTCATTTCCTTGGCTGCCAAAAAGATTTTTTAAAAGCTTTTTAAAACATAGGCTACTAAGCATAGTCAAAGAAACCAAATTGAGACATTTGGCTTTTAAAATCTGACTTGCTAGAGCAGGCTGTCAAAATTAGTGACTGTGAAAGCACTGAACCAGGTTTATTTAAGGGTGTTTTACTATTTTTCATTGGGGTTTAAAAATCAAACCACATCTGATGAATGCACGTATGTACTGTGACTATGTGCTACTGTTTGCAAGTAATTCCAGTTCATGTGTTGTGATGAAATCACTTATAAGGATATTTTTAAAACAACGAGCAGAATTCAGTTGGAAATGTTGCCTTCATTTTCAAGTTTGGAGACTTGGAAATACTGGATTTTTCAGCTTCCTGTCAGTTTGCCTATTTATAATGTGTGAAGCAAATAAGAAGGACATAATTGTTACAAAGGAGAAACAAACCCAGGCTGGTAGCAATGCAATGGGTTGAGTTGAATTGTGCAGAGGACTGAAATTTAAGAGGTTGATTCTCCACGCCCTGAATAGCCATTCTATATGAACTTCATGAGGACAAAATGTATCAATAAATTGCATGAGGAGGAGTGAGATTCTGAATAATTATTGTATCACATGAAGGGATATTTTTCGAGCACACAAAAGGTCACTGGGGTCTTGGGATGAGTCTGTCAAACCACTTTTTTNTTCTTCCCAAAGGGGATGGGCCCAAGTCTGCAGAAGTAAAATGTCAATGTAGCAAGACATAGTGACTGTATCGTGAAAGATGCCTTTATAGCAGCATCACTGCCATTTTCTAACAGGCATGGAAGCTATCAGTGTAGAAAGAAAAGAATTGCTGACCAATGGCCAGCCACAAGAGGAGTAACATTGTAGATAGTCAAATAAAAACCTGAAAAATGAAGGACAAGCAGCATTGACCAATGGCTAGTAGCACAGTCTCAAGAGATGAAAAATAGAGATGTCATCCGCCACTTCATTCACCCTATCCTGAACGAATAAGAAGAATTGAGAGAACTCCAGAGACATGCTGAGAAGCTCTGGTGGTCTGAAGATGGAAAAATTGCTGCTCCTCCAAACCAGTGACAAATACTCATGGCTGTTGGCTGTAATACTCCCTGTACATAAGAAAGGTTGCTCTGGAGCAGCCTCAGGCAGGTCACCCTCTCATGGCAGAACTTTGGTGTGCATCAGTATTAATTCAGCTGAGAATAGTTAGACCAGGTGGACATATTAGCAGGAGCTCCATTGTTGTGCCAGGGAAATCTCTCTGACAGAATTACAACTACCCAAATTATAAGCACTTAATGTCATCTCTATTTGTATTCAAATATGACTCCTCGTTTCTTGCTATTAAGCATCTGCACTAAGACTATATTCAAAACCAGGTCCTGGCCCTGAAAAAAGTCTTAATTATTTCCATAAATCTGTAGCAGGCACTTTATGCTGCTTTTTTGACATCTTTGTCACTTCACCCTTCTCTTTCTTTCCCTGGATTGATATTGTCCTCTCCTTGCTCTTCTGTGGGCTGCTAATACCTCATCCTTAGAAGTTTGTAATTGGTGGGTAAAGACACATTACTTATCTCAATCCTAGAATTAGAAAAGGAGGAACAAGAGTCTTTTCACTGCAGAAGAATTTTCAATGACCTTCAGTTAGCCAAGAGAAAGGTCTATGCTGGATTATAACAAAAGATATTCTTTTATCCAGAATAGATAGAAGTGAATAGAGTAAAGGCAGTCAACGACTGTTTTGCTGGAATACAAAGAAAATTCACAGAAAGACACTATGAAACGTTAGGGAACAAAAACTAAAATATCTGGAATGAAAGATGGTATGAAAACAACAGTAGGCTGTATTAGGGAATGTTAGTAATATAGCACCTATAGGAAGTAAATTTTAATAAGCCATAACAGAGGGTATCAGAATGCAAGGGGACAGGAAAAAAAAAAAGTGTACAGAGAGCAGGAGCATGAGAACTCATTGTCATAAGCCATCTTGTACACATTGCATCAGATTGCTGCTGCTACAGAAATATTAGGTACCTGTAGAGTATCTAGAACATTTCATTATTACAGGATTCCACTGAACCGTCATGTAAAATTAACAGAATATAGTTAACTCTATCTGCACAGAGCTAGAAAATGAACAGCAATATGTATAGGAAGGAACATCACAGAAAGGGCATTCACTGGGCATACAGGAATTGTGGAGAAAAACCAGCCATCAGAATCATGCAAATCTTTTAAAAATTACTTGTTTGATAACACTGCATCTGTAGCATTATTTCAAGGCAAAATGATGAATAACATATTTCTAAAATATAATGAGTGCTACGAATATAAATTTCAATGTTTAGGTAGCTGCAAAAACCTTCTTTTGTGCCTTACAGTCAGATAACGAGATCAATCAAGAAAACTTCTTACTTTCACAGAGCATGAATGAACACAGCCCTTATATCGGACAGAATGTAAGCATAACAATTGAGATCAACCTGTTTTCCTCCCTTTAAAGAAAGACATAGGATGTGTAATGATGGAATAGGTCTTACCTTTTACCCTGCATTTTCAGCAATCTATATTTTTTTCTTCTTGACCCTTGATTTTGGCAGAACAGAAATAGGTCATTTTATCAGTGACATTTGAAAAATAAGTGTTTCACAGAACTTAGTATAAAATAGTCATCTCCAACATATAAAATTTTATACAGGGATCTCATTTCAGTTATCTCATTATGATTATTTTTAGCTTTAACCTTGTAAAATGATACAAGCTGCCACAGCACCTTATTTTATACAGAATTTAAATGTCTAAAACACAAGCAAAAGCAAAACCAAACTAACAGACATAATGACTGTTTAATGTTCTCTGTTTTAGCTTCTACAGACTACATCTGCAACACATTTGAGTATGTCTATGCAGTAACAAAAGATAAAATCCATTTCCAGTCATCTGCAATGAGTAATCACAGGAGAAAAAATGGTAAAAGATTTGAAGGACAACTCCTAAGCAGAAAAGAGTCCTGTAGATATTCAGGTAATTTTTTACTTCTAGTGGAACATTTCCTGAAACATACTTCCAAAGGAATTCTTTGATAGGTATTACCCTTATTTTCACTATATAGGATAACAAAGTGATTATCTTGGTTATCCATGAGCCAGCAATGTGCCCTTGTGGCCAAGAAGGCCAATGGCATCCTGGGCTGCATTAAAAAAAGGCACAGCCATCAGGTCAAGGGAGGTAATCTTCCCCCTCTACTGGTAAGGCCACATCTGGAGTACTGTGTCCAGTTCTGGGCCCTTCAGTTCAAGAAGGACAAGGGACTACCAGAGAGAGTTCAGCGAAGGGCTGCAAAGATAATAAAGCACTGGAGCACATCTGTTAGGAGAGACCTGGGTCTGTTCAGCCTGGAGAAGAGAAGACTGAGAGTGAATTTCATCAATGCTTATAAATACCTGAAAAATGGATGTCAAGAGGATGAGACCAGACTCTTTTCAGTGGTGCCCAGCAACAGGACAAAAGGCAACAGGCACAAACTGGAACATGGGAAATTTCATCTAAACATGAGGAAAATCTTGTTTACTTTGAGGGTGGCAGAGCGCTGCAACAGGCTGCCCAGAGAGGTTGTGGAGTCTCCATTTCTAGAGATATTCTAAACCTGCCTGGACACAAACCTGCCCTAGGTAAACCTGCTTTGGCAGGGTGTTGGACTAGATCTCCAGAGGTCCCTCCAACCCCTACCATTCTGTGATCTTTCACATTGTTTACTGAAGAAAACAAAAAAAATATTTCTTGGTATGAATCAAGCCGAAAACGGACTATAATTTGTTGCTTTTTACCCCATATGCTCCTTCATACCTGCTTGCCATAGGGGTGGCAAAGTATGTGCATGTATATTTGAACAAATCCTAAGATTGTTCAAGTGAAAGAGATCTCGGATTAAGAAACATGAAGTGCCTCAGTATAAACAGACAAAATTAATTACCTCTGGGATAAATAACTGCGTAATTATTGCAAAACACAGGCCTGGTTCTCAGCCAGCCAGTGTAATTTTTCAGCACTTGTTCCTGAGACACTAGCTTTACAAAACTACATCATTACTAAGTGGATGGTGCATTTTAATACACTTAATATCATGCTGCACAAACAAATGCACCATGTCAGTGTAAATCACCTCTATGCACACTCCCTTTCCATCGCTGATTGCAAAGGAAAGTGAAAGTTTAAACGATTAAGGTAGTTTGGAGGGAAAGGGAGGTGGAGACAAACAGTGGTTAAGTAGAAGCTAGAATATGAAAAAATAGCAATTGAAATGACTACAGTCTCAAAAGTCCCAAACTGATTCCTGAGTAGTTACATGAGCCCTGTTTAGCTATTTTTAATCCACTTTCCAGAGTGAGAAACTCAATAGGGATGTTCATTAGTTCAGGTTTATTTTATATCTGAGAGAAAGTAAGTTGAAATTGGCTGTTAGTTTAGGAACTGGCACTAACAACTGAGTTCTTGGCAGCAGTAAGGGAAAAATACAGATCATTCACAGGACATTAAAGAAAAATGAGAGCAATGATCACTGGTGAATTGGTGGCACACAACATTTCAAATGTTCAAGCAATTATTTTAACTGTTTCTCAGTGTTCTTTCTTGACATTTCATTTCACACTAGGAAGATTATTTGCACACCCTTTCACACAAAAAATTTAAAATTAGGTATATGTACATATAAGTAGCTACCTGTATAAATAGTTAATCCATTCACTGACAGTAGCGAGACACTCTGTTATATGTGCTATACTCTTAAAAAAGAAAATTTCAGATAGCTAAAAATATGAAGCTTATGAAGGCCTGACAGTAAAGCTCAGTGCTACATGGGAGGACCATGGCCTACTCTTAACATGGAAGGGTTGGGAGCTACAGCAGACTGACAGCACAAGGCGAGTCAGGAAGAAACTGCAGGATGTGTAAAAGGTAAGAGACTAAAAAGACATCGACACCTCTGAGTTTTACCTATACTGCTCAGCTGGTGAATCCACCAACCAAGAAACAGCATGGCCCAGTTGAGGGCCAGTCAGCCTTATCGGTGCAGAAAGAGTATTCACAGGCATCCATGAGTAACGGAACTACAAAGCAAATACAATGAATGCTACAGTTCCTTGTTGGGTTTTACATAGCATGAAAATACCTAACAATTCTCTTCAAATCAGTGATATCTTAGAATCTATTTAACAGACCTAGAGTTTTTTTGGGTTTTAGTTTTTTTCAGATTTGTGTAAGATTGCTCATGCAAAATCCAGGAAGTTGCTGTGGGATCGACATGTCTCCTGTTAACATTGGACTTAGCATTCTTAGTTTGCATTCTAATAAGCCGAGAGACCTCTCTGGAAACTTCCATTTGTCCCTTTAGGTCTATTGACTTGGCTAGCGATTTGATTTTTCAGTGCAATGCATTGCAGTAATCACGCTTGGCAATCACAGCCGTGGATTAGCCTAGCCAAGCATGGGAAGACAGGGTGCAGTTTCCTGCCCAGCCTCAGGCAGAAGGGGACATTTTGCACATCTGGCATTACGCATGTTTGCAAAAGCAACATAAACATGCAAAAGGCCCCCCCAGGCTTCACATTTTGACACATCCCAAAGTTCAGTCTAGTTGAAGTGCTTCCTTTTGCCAAAAGAAACTGTACATAACTGGGGGGGAGGAGTGGGAGGGGAATTCACCACATATTAATAAACCCACAACATTCAGGCTAGCAGCAAACTAAAAGTTGTGTCAAAAGCTAGATCAGCATCTGTCATTGCAACTACATTTCCTAGAAAAGAAGGGGAGGGAAACTATGGTGAGAAATGCAAAACTGCTTGCTGATTTCTTTTTTTAATAGTCATTCCCACTACTCTCTTGTCTCTAAGTAATCTTGACCTTATCAAAACAGAAAACATTACTGGCAAAGTGGATGGAGTTTTGCATTTCTGGTAGAGCGATCCTGGATTTACTAACAAGATTTTAGTGAGGAAAAGAGAAATAACTATAGTTCTAGTAATACTGAAGATGGCTTATTCTCTTACTTGATAAAAAGACTGCTCTTGGAGCCTGCCATTCTTGATTTCTGCCTCTGACCCCAAACTCTTCTTTTATTCCTAAAAAGAAATCTCAAAGTTTTCATCTGAAATTAAACTGATGTTAGACAACCTTTCCATTAGAAAGGAACACAGGTTTTACCTGTAGATATTCCTCTACAGAACTAAGCATGATGCATGCACCAGTAGCCAATCAATACTGGATACTTTAAAGAAATACAAAAACTGAAGCTGAACAATGTTTTTTTTTTTTTTTTTTTTTTTCATCAAAACATTTTCTAGAAGGAAAATAGGATTTTTGGTAAGAAATCTTCTAGGTTTCAACTGAAAAATATAATGATGCTTTCAATAGCAACAGTAAATACAAAGTGGTGGGTTTGTCAGGGAACTAAAGGTGAGGGTAAGGCAAACAGACAAAAGAGAAGCTACAAACTGTGGAGATACTTTTTCAAGCAATTGACAGGAAGAGTGAGAAAAAACTTGTGAAACTGTCCCAGAACAAATACAGGGGCATTTCTGGACCAGTCCTCAACAAAACTGATCATACAATTAAGCAGTATTCCTGCTATGAAATGTTCATCGGTAAACTGTCCAGATGCTGTATCTGCAATAAAATTAATGAAACCATTAGGCACCTACACTTACTCTTCTTTCTCAGCCCAATTGTTCATGTATGTTAGCCTGCCATAAAGAACAGAACTTTTTTACACACTGACAACTAACGTCAGAGAGTATGTGATTTCACTAACCCACATTTTGAAACGGAAAGCACCTAGTGAATTACTCAGCTCTTTAGAAAAATTTGGTTCAGATTTTATCAGCTGATACATTTTGCATGTGACAGAGTCCTTACTCACGACACAGCAAGAGCATATACAATAGATACTATTAATCCTTTTCTAAGATTTTTGCAGGAGATTTTAATATTACCTTCTGCTTGTTGCTCCATGGACATATGACCAAGGATATGCACTACCAACGAATCCTATTAAATCAGGGTCACCATACCTACGATAGTCTACATTATCCTATTACAGCTATCTGATTATCCACCCAATTATCACCCTCAACTGCATTTATGCCTGCCAGGTTCTGCAGTGCAGCATTGTTGATATCTCCTGAAAGAAAACAGTCACTGGACAGATGGGACAGCTCTCCCCAGCAGTGGTATTGGCTGCCAGATGTGTAACCAGCACTGCCACAAATCTGCTGTTAAAGTTTATAATAATTGGTGTCCTTTGATTTTGTTAGACTGCTGTAACAGACCTTTACAGAGAAGCTATCCAAAGAAAAACTTTGGACTGTAGTGGGTTTATGATCCAGCTAAAACAACCCTAAGCAATAAATACTCTTTAATTCTGCATTTATTTTATATGTGAAAACCATCAATAATCAGAACTACTGGAAAAAAGAATGTATCCATTTTTTTCCCTTTTTTTTTGTTTGTTTGGTTGGTTTTGGTAGCATTTAACGTTCCATATACAAGATTCAGTGCTGACACAACCATGAGGCCGCACATCCTGTTCTCCTGGCTGGTAAAGAAAAGAGAGAAGGCTCAACAGACTCACAAAGTCATTCATGAGGTTGGAAGGGACCTCAGGGGGTCCCATCCTCCTTCATGAAGCAAGGTTAACATTGAATTCACATCAGGTATCTCAGGGTTTTGAAAAGCTCCATGATCATAGACTCAGCAGCCCCTCTGCACAACCTGTTCCAGTATCTGACAATCCTCACAAAAGAAAGCAAAACAGAAACCCACCTTATACCCAGACAGAGAGTCCCATTTCAGTTAATAAGCACTGTCTCCAATTCTCAGGCCATGAACCTCAATAAAGACAAGACTTTTCAAATAAATGAAAAATCAAGGAATGAAGTCGTCAGCTTCTCATGTGCTTTCATGAAGACTTATTTAGGACTGCAGTATATTTTGCACTTATTCTGCAGTTCCAACAAACTCCCTAAAGTGCCACATGACAGCTTCTTTCTCTTTGCTGCTGCTTTTTTTTTATTATTCTGCCTGCTTTTCCAGTAACTCTCTGCTCTACTCTTTAACTTTTCTCCCCTAGATGTTACTTCTAAGCATGCTTCAAATTAAACATTCATTCAAGTATGGACTGACTGGAAACCTTTAAACAATGAATAGTCCAAGCTCAGATTTTCCTTGTTTCTATTCAAGTAAACCTCCTGAAAAGCATATTCCATCCCCTCACATCAACTTTCTGTGAGAAGGCAAAAAAAATAAAAAGACCCCATTCCAGTTTTTTCTTTGCTACCTTTAGTACACTTTTCACTTTAAATTTCTTCTAATATTTTCAGTTAATTGTCTTCCATAAAATTTATTTTTCTTTCTCTCAAAGATGCCTGATTTTCCTGAATATATTATTTTTCCTTCAACAGTATCCTCAGGAGATCTCACCCCTAGGCCTTCTGAGTCTGCATCTAGACAAGATGGGGTTTTTGAGCTATTCTTTATGAATTCACAGAGCTGCTTTAGAAACCCATTTATGCTTTCAACCCTCGCAAGGTTGCAGGACTAGAATTCACAACATAATGGTACATTGTGTGAAAAAGTAATTTAGTTTTAAATGCAATAATTCCATTGGCTGACTTGACTCCCTATATTTTGAGAAACAGTGATTAAATTATTTCACACTCACATTCTTCGTGCCAGTCCTGATTTTATAGCTTTCTATGATACTCTTCCTTTACTAAACAGGAAGGTGTGAAGTTTTACCTTGTTCAAAAGACATTCCCTGCTGCTCAACCACCTCGTTGCAATTAATCTATACCAGTGATGGAAAGATTAGTGTTAACATGATTAAAAGCTATATCTGAATAATCGTCACACCCCAAATTCTGAATTCTGTGCCCTTCCAACAGGGTCTTGAAATAACTAAAGTTTACACTCAGGCTTTGCATGCTAACAAACAGCTGGGCTGGCTGTGAGCATTTCTGTGATGCAGTTCTGATTCAAAAAGTGCTGTGCTGTCAGAAGGGCTTATAATATTAGCCTTAGCACAGCATTTTCAGAGCAGAGCCGGCTTAGGACAAAGCAGAGCCCAAATTGCCAAAAAGGCTGTGCAGGCAGGTTGCACGGTACACAAGGTAGATGATGGCAGAAAGGCAGGAGCATCTCTGGTGTGAAGAGGGAACTAGTGCACAGGTTAAAGTCCATCCTGTGGATACCCAGGTAGGGTGTTCCTTTGGAGAGAAGGCAGCAGAACTGCATGCTTGAAGTCTGATCTCAAGGACTCAGCTCCAGGCCTAGAACCCACAGAAAAAAACCTGCCACACGTTTTTAACAAGAACAGTATAATTATTTTTTTTTTCAAATGAAAACTCAAAAAAATCCAAACCTTTTGGTTTCCTTAGGCATTTCATAATTTTTCTGTACTTCATTCCAAAGAATTACAATAAATAATGAGGTCTGACTAAAGAGATCTGAAACATCAGCATATGTGGAAAGGAGTTTGTGATGTACTATCAGAGTCAGTCAGGTAAAAATATCCAATATAAAGGAGATAAGACCCCTTTAACTCACTTTACTATTTATAGAACTATTTAAGTATTTTGTGTCTGTAGCCTTGTATAGCTATATATTAATGAAAAAATATTATACATAGGGTTCTTTTAAACTAAATGTAATATAATAAATGTTATAATGACATACTTGTAGTTATGATTCACTAGTAAAACAGCATCAGTTCATTTTTGAGTGCTTATTTAGTTAGACGAGGTCACACTTTGACCCTGTATGTGCTTCTCCTATTATAACCACTAAGCACTTTGTTGTTAGCTTACTATCCTAATGAAAAGAAACTTAATGAATAAAAATAAAGAACAATAAATGTTATATCAGGATTCTGTGGATAAGTGTGATAAGAGTTTAACTTTTATGGCTTACAAGACTATATGAATTTCTTTAAGGGATATCTTAACTTGTTATCAGTGATTTTTACGAATTTTAAAAGACTCAGTTCTTGTAATATTTCCATAGGTTCAGTTGTATATTTAACCTGATAGTTGCTCTTGAGTTAGTCTTTACAGTATTACAAAGCCATGCAACTTTGTCTAGGATATCCCAGTTTGCTGGGAAGTAGCCAAGCTGTATATTTGGGTTTGGTTTTTTTGTAACACAATTACATGTGTGCCTCTGATATGGATGAGGTTATTCCTAAAATATGAAAAATGCATCTGAAAACAGAATTTGGCTTGGTATTTATGCATACTTAAATTGCTTAATTATGATATTACCAAGATTAAAAGTGTGTGCCTTGCAGAATAGCTGATTTCACTAAGAAAAATATTTTGCTATCATTACTGCAGCTATTTGCATTTAATGCATTAGTATTTTACATGCTGTATAATTAGACTTAATTTGTTAGCAAGTTCTAAATTATTTAATATATCATAATGTAATTTTATTATTTTCTATTGTGATTAAATATATTTTGAAATAAATTTTAATTAAAATATAGATATACCTTCTATAAAAAAATAGAGGGGAAAAATAATTAATTTTTTTCAGCCCAAACCCATGGTCCTTATTTAACAACACTATTATTATGATGATTGACTTCAACTTCTTTTACAATGAAAACCCAACAAATGAACAAAACCCTACAGGGACCTCAGCAAATATCTAGTTTTAACTAAGTAAACAAGTGCATTGAAGCTAAGGGCATCACCTGCATTCAAAGCTATTGAAGTGCTGACAAAGGTGTTTTTTCTAACACCTGGAAGAATAAGAGAACCTGCTCACCAAGGTAATACACAAGTGAATTGTTTCTTTTACATCTTCATTTACATCCTACAAATCTGAAGCTTTTCTAGTCAGGAAACCATTTGGTGGAAGCGGTAACTGTTCCCAACAGAGCATCAGAAAACTGTCTCTTCTTTGTGGCTCAAAACCAGAGAGACTCAATACCAATCTGAGCTCATACAGGAGCTACTCAACAGAAAAGTGAACATTAGAGTGTGATCAAGTGAAAGGTGATTTTGTCCATCAAAAAGCAGTTAACTAAATTCAAAACTAATACCATTCATTTTGCTGTTAAAGTTGCCACAAGTTAATTATTTGATCCTATATTTAAAAATTTAACTTTGAAAATAGTCAGTCTGTTCCTGATAGATAAGCAACTTTAAGCATGCTCATTCTTTATTCTGTGTTTGCCAGGAAAGGTAGGTTTTATCTAACAATCATCTTTGATCAGATCTTAAATGCTTGTGTATAGCTGACACTGCCTGTTGTCCAGTGTTCTGATGCTAGTGGAATAAACAGGAGCACCTCACTACTGGGCTTTGAAACTTGGCACTTACTCGATTTAATATGTTCAACGGATAGTGGATAGACAATGTTATAAAGAAAATACGCTTTTGTTTAATTTATTGAGCCTTCCAGAAATTAATGTAAAAATGTATTAATATAACAAAATGGATGTTGTATCATAAAAATCATTATCCCAGTAGTTCTTGTGAATTGTAATGTCCAATGTAGTAACTGCTTTGCATTCAACTACAGTCTACTCAGTCCGAAAGAAATCACGTCCAAGTACTTTTGATGTAGTCTTGAAAGATTGTTTCATAACTGTTTGGGCCAGTGGACCAAATCCTCTACAAATCATCCAGGTCACACAATTTTTCAACATAAATAATTATTTTAATAATTGCCTTTATATAAAATTATTACTTTAAGGAAATAAAAAGTTTTGTGCCCCAATAGAAATAGCAAGGTGTCTTACAGGGGATGAACAAAGCACAAAAGCTATCTAATATTAGAAGTGACAAGCATGGGGGTGATTTGAAGGACAAGTCTGAAATAAGCCTACTGGGAACAGGAACATTGTCCTTGGACACATTACTAAGAGTCCTAAACTACCCTTGACAGAGAGATCACCAACACCCATAGGCAGAGCAGCAAAGGGGAAAGGAAGAAAGAAACAAACATATTAACTTAAAATTATGTGCAGCAGGGCATTGCAGCCTCTGAATTTGGATTCACTGAACTTCCCAGCCAAAGAAAGAAACCATTTGCCACTGCCAACTCAGATGCTGAATGTAAAGTAGACATACTCTTTGCACGCAGTTTAGCTTTGNGTGTATCAGGTAAATAGGTCAAGTCTCTGAGAGCAGACACACATCATGAGAGCAGAAAAAGGAGAAAATGAGTCTTAAAAATCCACATTCAGATCCTGAAGCTATCCTGTGAGAGGCAAGACTCTCACACAGAAATATAAAAATAAATTCAGAACCATATATAAGCAATATTGGACAGTTAGGACTTTTCCACGCTTCTTTTGAGCTATGGAGTGCTGAAGAGGTAGAACTTTACAATTTAGTCTGAGATATAGTCTCTTCAGAACTAAATATCTGCACATGCTAAATAACAGTCTTTCCATAGACACACTGTCCAATGCCAGGATCTCTGAGAAAATGCAAAGGGCTATGTGGAGGCGGAAAGATAGAAACATATTACATCAGAAATGCATTGGTCTACAATGGAGCAAAACTACTCATAGTGCAAAGACCTTACTGCGACACGGAATCATAGAATCATGGAATCCTCCAGCTCAGAAGGGACCTCCAAAGGTCATCTAGTCCGACCTCCCCGCAGTCGCGGGGACACCCTCAACTAGACCAAGTTGCCCAGGGCTTCATCAAGCCTCGCCTTGAATATCTCCAAGAAAGGGGCCTCAACCACCTCCCTGGGCAACCTGTTCCAGTGCTCAACTACCCTCAGTGTAAAGAAATTTTTTCTAATATTCAACTTAAATCTACCCTTCTCCAACTTAAGTCCATTACCCCTTGTCCTATCACAGCAGAACCCATCCCATTCTCTGTTACAAACCCTGGCACTACTGGTACTGTTCCTACTTTGTCTGAAAAGTCAAATTATTCACCTCTGAAGTCTGGGGTCAGATTCTAGACACTTTTCTGATAAGAGGAGAAAGTTGCTCTAAACTCCTTTACCCAGGGATGAATAACAACCAACTCCATGGTACTGGCAAATCAGACTACTACACCTGTCAAAGAACATCACATAGGAAGAGTGGCTTGAGGGCTCCAAGGATGACTAGCAGACTACAAAATCTTTCTAGGTTCCATTTTTCTGAAATTACAGCCTATCTTGCTTTGTAGAGGACAGGGAAATGAACTAAATGGATGGACTGGAACAGTTTGCCACAGTATAAAAACTTTGTATCGACCCCAATTTGTACAATATAAAGGAGCCTGGTCCCATTTCTTATTGCCAGCAAGAAGACGGAGAGCGCTTCCTCCAAGAAGGAATTTGAGAACAATACATTAGTTTCCTCTTTAAAGGCAAATGCCAGACACGAACATAACAAGTCTATTAAGTTTTGGGCAAGGAGTCAGTGTCTCAAAAGTACAAAAATCAAAGCAAAAACATCAGAGAATAGGGAATTGACTTCTAGAAGGTATCAGAAAGGGATCGTAACTTGGTAATGTGTCTTTAATGCAATGGCATGTAGAAGAGATACAGGGCATACCACCTTTCAGAACGATGATTTGAAGAGCCTGACCTGTCAGCTCTTTGAGGTAATGATAAAATTCACTTTCCTAAAGACTAAGCTGTTAATGATCCATCTCCACATCTCTGAGACTTTGGAACAGGACACACTTTAAAGACACTTCATCCAGACATCAGTTCAGACACTGACGATAGATGACACTTGGGCAGAGAGAGCACAGCTCTTGGGTATGACTTTCCAACTAGACAGCGGGTATATCATCTGACTTCGAAAACTACCCTCTCTCTGCTTAAGAATATTTATCTTCCACTACTTAAACAGGCTGAGTACTCAAGCAAAAAAGAAGCATTATATTGGCATAAACCACTGAGATAAGATCCCAGAAGAAGTATATGTAAATATATATATTTTGCAACTAATTTAAACTGGTTTATATACTGTTCAGCTTTAATACTTATTTCTAATCAAATTCTACAGGTGAAAAAAGTATTTTTTTTCCTTTAATTTGGCTTTATCAAACAAAACATTCCTTAAAAATGGCTATAATATAAAATGAGGTTATTAAATTATTTAACAAATACAATTATTTCTAATATTTTTCATAGAATACATGCAGAGGAGTCATTAGCTGGTTAGAGGGTTCAAAAGGCATCCATTTTTCTAGGTATCAAAACTAATTCTATAATTCTTCACAGTAACAAATTTTAAATTCCAATTAAAGAATTCAAGTATCAAGAAACTAACAAGAACAAAATGTATTGTACCTGCTTCTGTATTTCTACCATTTTGCTGTATGCAAGTTAATTTTGTAAGTGGAGGAGTTTATCCTTAACACTGTATCTTGGCATTAGTTTATTTGGCTTAATTTTTGCTCTTTACATCTTGTGAAAAAAAAAATTAAAAAAAAAAAAAAAATCACAATATACCCTCCCTTCTTTCACAGCTCATAAAATATTCTTGTATATCAACTTTGTATTTCATATTATTCATTTACCCCTCTAATTACTCATTTTATTCATCCTAAAATTATTAATATAGAATATATTCCACTTTGTGTCAGAGATCATTATTTCTATGAGCATTTTTATTGCTTCATAAGGTAATCAGTAATTTGCAAGAATACTTTAAAAACAAACAAAAAAATTCTTTCAGCAAACATCAGATGTTCTTGAAGCAGAATTTGATGTGATTCCATTGTAATTTTTTTCCCTGCCAGATTTTCTTTATTGCAAAAGCAATTACTCATATATAAACACTTACCCTGTGCTATCAAAGAACATACACATTATTCTCACTGCTGACAAAGTTCTGATGGTTGCCACTTTTACTCCAGAATGGCTCCTTACTTCAGCTGTGCTTCTAGTAATAAGTTACTGATATAAAGACCAACACCTGTCAGAACTCGCTTTCTGTGACTGTAGTAAAACCATTTCGTTTCTTCCTTCCCTGCCCTGCACAGCTTCAAAGTTACAAAGGCACAAGGACAGAATGAGTAAATAACACAGAATTATAATTTCAAGGGTGCTTATTTGTTAACAGTAAATTAAGACACTGGAGTAACTGTTGCTATTCTTTGCTGTTAATACCAGTCTTAAAAATTATCATAAATTGAACACACACAAACAAATTTAGAGTAACAGACTAATTTTAACTTTGTGACCGATTTCCTGGGAACTTGAATCTCTCAGTACTCCAGCTTTCTTGCCCATAAAATATGTCTGTTACATTATGCTTATTTCTCAAGACTCCCAGGTGGGGGGAAAAAAAAAAAAAAAAAAAAAAAAAAAGAAGTCTGATTTGAAACAACTTTCACCACTTCCATGCTTACATTCAAAGGTACTATCTATTTACTGAAATTCTCCATCTCCTTGAAGGGAAGGCTGTATATGCAAACTAATGCTCTATTCAGGAGTCCTGCATGAACACTTGGACAAGGAGTAAACTTAAATGGTGCCCTGCTACCAACCCTATAAACAGTTTCTGCAATAGAGCAGAGCAAGTGCCTTTCTTTTTGTAAGCCCTTCTTTCACCACTCTTTGCAAACTAAAGTATTTCTAGGATTTATAGCAGGTATAACCCAGCCTCTTGATTTTATACAAACCATTAAGTAGTTTGTTCTGTACAGAGACATATGTAAAAAAAAAAAAAAAAAAAGAGAAAAANAAAAAAAAAGAGAAATAGTTTTGTCTTTGCAAAACACACTCTGTCAGAGGTGAAGTTGCTGAAGAGAGTTAAATATAACTTCAGTCAGAATATTTTTTTCTGATGATATCTTCTTTGTCCATTAACAGTAACTGACAGAACACAATGCATCCAACAAATTATAGTATAGAATTCCCTTTTTGTCTGGTTTAGTTAAAAAGTTTAGAAACAAAGCCTTCTGATCAACCACCGAAATGTATTAATCAAAGTGGTCTTAAAAAGTTGGGAAAATATCAAGAATCCCCTGGTGTCTGAAATCTTACACCTGATAGTCCTCTGACTGGCAATGGAGCAGATCCATTATAAAGTGGTTTAGTTTGTTTTGGTTGTGTTTTTTTCCCCCCATTGTTCTGATCAGCAAGGCATTGAAATCTTCAAACTAACTCTTTTCTGAAGTCACACAAAGATGGACGTAAATCTGAAGGGATTCTTTTGTTATAGCAGTTGTGAGAATATAATGCATCATGCTCAGAGGTGAATCATGAAAATTCAGATCACTATGAAAATTCAGAATAATTACATATGAATTGGCAGTCAAGTGAGTGTCAGTTCCTGCTGAAAGAAAGGGCATTGCTTGCCTTGATCATAGTCAAGTAGGAAAATTCACTGGAGCTGAAGATTTGGGGAGCTGGGACAGGGGAGGAAAATTGCCAAAGTAAAAAGTCAGAAGGTGTCTTTTGGAGAGGACAGGGAAAACAGTGACAATAACTAAATCTAATAATTCTTGCCAAATACATGTTGCTTCATATAAATTAAAACTGAAGATGCACTTTAACACAGAAATAATTCCCTGTATTAAAAATACAGGCACATGATAGGATCCCCGAATGGTAAGAAGCACACACACATTCTTCATCAATCTTGATAAAATATAGGATGATCTCGAAAGCATCTCTTCCATTTCCTAAAATGGGAGGCTAGGATAGTCAACAGCAATATCACCCTGTCTTAGTCAAGAGAATTTGTGAGACATGATACTTGTTTTGCATTATCAAATCATTGGTCCCCAAAGCAACAACGGACACATCACCCTTCAAATTAGTGAAATTTACTTCGTACACCATTGCATTATTTTTTTCCTTGTTATCAGGATACATTTCACCTTTGTTTCCAGTGCCTGACATGTCATTGCTCCCCCTGCTATTAAGGTGGGTGGGAGCCAATGAGGTCCCCTGCATCAACTACAGCAGTTTGCACATTGATCTAGTCCTTCCTGGAACTTCTTAAAGGCTATGAGATATCCTATTTGGTGGCCAATATATAAACTACGCTTGTCAAAGTTTCTTCCATCAGAGTCTCAAACCTCTCTGTGGTGACCAGAAGGAACGTACAGAAGAAACTATACTTACAGTAGAACAGTTAATATCTTGCACAGCAGTAGCAGGAACCAAAGAACTCTGCCTACATCTGCAAAACTCTACGGGAAACCTGACATGCAAGGAGACACATTACCATATATATGATCTTGGTATTTAAGAGAGTAAGTAATTTACTTGCATCTAACATTTCCTTTGTGCCCTAACATTCATGAATTTGTGAGCAGTTGCAGAAGTAATTCATGATGATGAGCACCAAGGAAATAGAGTAGCAGATGAAATTCAGTAACAATAAATACATATAATGAGCAATGCTGACTGCACACACAGTAACAAACGAGCTTACTGCCCTCAAGAAAGAGGTCTTACAGTCTCTATAGATAATTCTATGGAAACAAATGGCAAAGCACTCACTGCTGACCACAAAGACAATGGAGCATTAGGAAATAAGTAGTCAACAAAACAGAGATCATTATGCCATGGTGCGTATCGGTAACGTGATCAAATCCAGAATTATCTGCTCCTGTCCATTTTACAAATAGACTATTACTACAGAAAGGAAAAAGAATGATAATAACACCTCTATGCAAAAAATAAAGGAACACAATAAGACACTACAGAGATGAAAAAGAATGATGGAAGGAATCCAACAGAAATTTTTTTAAAAAAAAAAAAAAAAAAAAAGAAGAGCAGCATACAGTGAGTGAATAGGGAGTGACTATTCACTGCTGCTAAGTGCCAAGGCTCATCAGTTGAAAAATATCAGGCACTGGGCTCAAAGGAAACAGAACTAAATATTCTTTTAACAGTGTAATCAAACAGCCTGGTTACATCAGGATTTCCTAGAATATTACAAGTAAGTTGAAAAAAAAAAAGGCTTAGGCAAATTAATAGAAGAAAATTCCATCTTGAACAGTGAGGTATGAGCCAAGAGGTATGAACACTGACTTGGTAAACCCTTACAACAGTTTGCTATAAGCTGTATAGAGGATTTGTTCTGAATGAGTAATCAAGTTTAGTGCAAAGAACTTTTTTTTTTGTAAATTTGCAGCAATCCACCAGGCTAATGTCTGGAAGCTTGTGATACTCCGAATTTTCAATCTAAAGTGCACAACTGGTCTTATAATTAAAATCACATTAGTTTTGCTCCACAACTGAGTATAAAACAGGGAATTTGAAAAAGTCATCAGGACTGTGATTCCCACAGACTGAAGATGAGACAATTTGAAGTGGGATAAGACGGAAATTCTGGGGTATTGTAAAACACTTTCCCTTTATGGTTCATATAAACTTAGCATAAGACACAGTTTCTATAAAAATTAATTCATAGCCCTGTAGCCAGGGCATTACTGAGAATCAGGAGAACTTTGTCTTCCCTTTCTTAACTCTACTGTTGATTTATTTTGTAACTCCCTCACATCCTTTGTGCTTTAACTACCTCACCTACAAAACAGAGAGAAAATATTTTACAAAACCAGCCTACTTTATTGAGATCTAGGAATTAAATGCTCATTTAGTGATCCTCAGCCTATAAAATGAACCTGATAGAGCAGCCTTATTTGGAGACAAAGGTAGACTAATTTGAGTAATCTCGCAGATGTTAACAGAGAATGATTAGAACAGCTCCAAAAGGTGCCTTTTACCGAAGTCTCTGTGCATTGCCAACATCTTCATTTATTTTCCTTTACAAGATTTCTACGACATTATTCTCTCAGCTTTTAATGAAGTTTAGCTCAATTTTCTCTGGAAAATGGGAAGATGATAGAGGAAGGAGACTGTTAGGATAGTCTCTGTTGAGAGAACAGTCATACTTGCATCTCATTTCCATCAGATGTCTGATTACCCATACTTTCTTAGGATGATGGCAACATTAACAGCAATTCCTTCTAGATTTTGCTAGTAGTCTATTCCTTGTACACATAAATCAGAGAGCTAATATTGCCTTTATATATTCCTGTATAGCACAACTTTGGTTTCTAAGAGATAACTCATTCTTTCCCCTTTACTGTGACAAACACAATCAGCCAGGTCATGCAACCTTACTGTGTTGGAACCTATCACAGGGTGCTTCCAGTTGAGAGTATTTGATTCTGGAACATGTATTTACCCACAGATTGCATGTGATGTGTGTACTTTTAGCCCACAGGGGACTTGGAGAATCATGTTACAATGAAAAAAAACTTATTACAAAACCCAGTCAGATTATGGTCACATGTCACCTCAAGACACATTGTTTAAACCTTCAGCAAAATATAAAAACAATAAGAGATCTGTAGTTTGAAAAATGCAGTACACCCAACATTGTTTTATGTATCCTTAGACATAAGGGTAGGAAAAAAAGGTCACTCAAAAACCCACTATACACATCTATCAAGATGATTGCTTTTTAGATGGAAATATACCAGTATGAAAGTCATTCTGCCATAGTTCAAATATGATTAAAATAAGTGTGTTTATATTTCATAAACTGTCTCACAAGTAGAAAATATAAACTATTAATATGCTATGTCAGGACAACACCTGTGTGCACTCAACAATGCCATTGAATTTATATGCCTGAATGTTTTCATGCATGCTTTCATTGATAAATGATAATACAGAGTCAATTTGAACAGTGAATTCAAATTGATGACACATGTCAGCAGCCATATATGTAGAATAAACATTCCAAATTGCCCACAAAATGAAACATATTTACCTTACCTTCAATCATAAGTTGAAAGCCAGAGAATGAATTCAAGTTTCAATGTGGTTACTACTGTATGGGGTATTTTGGTAGGAATTCAGCCCCACACATCAATAGGTCATTTGAAACTGGCAGCTGGATTTTGGGCAGCAACAAGGAGGAAGAAAAAAAAGTCACAGGGAGGGAGCTAATTCTAAAGAAAAAACCCCACCCACCAGTCTCCAGTATCCATATTCTCTGAGCATAGGCTCAGTTGCCTGAATTTAAGATAGACCTTCAAATCAAACTTGTTGACCTTAAGATTTCATTTATATTGAAAACACAGCAGTAGTTTTAAGAAAAATATTGCTTGCTGTGTCCACTTCAGTTTTCAACATGGAACTTTCTCAAATAATGCTAAAGACACACAGTGCTGTAACTCAGTTTGGTATGACTTTATTAAGCTGACCAGAATATACGGACAATGAAAGGCAAACACCTTCTCTCTAATCTGTTTTTCCATTTCTTTACTGCTATATACACAGTATCTCTCCCAAGTCACGTGAAAAGCAACAAAAGTGCATTTTAAGAAAGAGATTATGAAGACCTATGGCAGACTCAAGGGTCTGCTTTTAGACTGTTCTTTTTAAATATTTTTAGGGCTATTAATTTAAACCTTTTGTTTAAAAACAAACAAACAAACAAACCCCAACAAAACAAAAAAATCCCCAAACAGCTCGCCATAGTTATCTTCCATTTTTAAACCATAAGATACTAGGCATTTACATATAACATCTGAACACCATCACCAGATGTTTTTGAGGATGATCTTTGAAAACTCGTCTTGAAATGTATGATTGAAATTTACGTTATCCTGAAATCATGAATTGTTAACTAGTATAATTACTTGATTTATCACAGATTTTAACCATATCTGCTTTGAAGAAACTCAATTTAGAATTCTTACTATCATGTTCTTTGTCTCTCCTAATAGTCTTCCAGATTTGTGTTACAAAAAAAAAAACAAACCAAAACCAAACAACCCAAAAAACCATAAGAACCCAAAATGGAAAAAATGAAAACAGCTGAACCCAGAATGACACTGCCTGCAAATGCCAAAGTTTCTATAAAATGTGTGTAAGTAAGATTGCATGGTAAGTAATGCTGGCAACATATGCATCACAGATAAAAGTCAATGAATTGAAATACTTCAAAAATGTTAAAACAGTAACAAAAGCAGTAAAGGTAATACCAAAATAATCTACAGGCAAGTGTGCAAGAAACCTAAGCAAAAGGAGAAGATCATGGTGGAAAGGCTCCTCAATTTTCATGATGGGGATTGGTTTTACTGAAAATCTGGCCTTCTCCATGACAAAAGTAGCCCAAAATCACTAGACTTAAATAGGCTAAGTGCTATCCAAAACCAAACATACTGATTTTAGTGCAATACATAATCACATGCGCCATGAAAATAGAATTATTTTCTATTAGAACAAAACCCATCTAGAAGTTTGGGGGAAATATATTTGGATAGAAAATATAGGTAAATTTACTTCCTTTGAAATGAGAAATCTGGCTGGCTGGCTGCTTGGGTCTGTCAGTAGAACTATGAGCAAAAGCATAAGTGCTTAAAAAATAATTAAAAAAAATAATCTCAGTTTACCCAAATAGACAAAAAAAATACTCAGAAGTGAAAGTCTAGTGCAGAATGCTTATCAGAAATAACAACTTAAATCTCATTTATGCTATGTTTTAATACATTAGATCTAGAACATTAATAGAATAAACCCATGGGACTTACAAAAGCATAATTTATTAAAGAAATTTCAAATCAGTATTTCAAAATAGTAATTTTACCATGATGGACACTATCTTTTTTTTTTTTTTCCTTGCAGACTACATACATATTAATTTAAAAAGTGGCTGGTCTCAGGAATCCAACAGAAGAAGGGGAGAGTAGTTATTTTTTTAAGGGTATAATGGACTCTATTCAGGGACAGTGTTCTCCAGGCTCCAAGGGACAGCTTTCAGAAAAAAAAGAAAATGAGTGCAGTATTACAGTAAGCAACTGGGATCTGTAAAAGAAGAGCTGTGAAGCAGAGGTCTTTGAATGTAGACCAAAAAAAGCCCTAAAAAAACTTTGTAAATTCTACAGAGACCCCGTAAAATATGCTGTAATCCACATCACCAGCAAGCTCTTAGAAGCAAAGCCTGAAAGCAAGGATTACCCTGCACAGCAGGCAAGGGTAGAGTTTATTTATGAATTCTCCTCATTTCTAATATTTTTCTATTCCATTCCACTCCATTCACTTTTCCTCCCTCTATTTAAAAACTATGTTCTTCCTAAGCAATATTGTAATATAAGTAATTTCTGTGGGGTTTAAAAGCCATTCCAGTCATTGTCTTTGGGGAGTCAGTTGAGAGAATATCCAGGCAGATGAACTTCAAAGCCTTGACCTGCTCAGTTACACTGCACTTACAATAATGTTTTCTGAAGTATGACTCTAATTATGCTGGACTTAGATTCTCTCTAAAAATAGAACTCCAGCAAGCTACAAAGAGCATGGGTATTCTTTGATTCTGAAGATCTCTACCATATAATTTCTAGTATCTTATCAAGCACTACTTGGTTGAAACTGGCTGTTAAATGTTTATGAATCACATCTATTCTGCGATATTTACCAATTTGCTTCATACAAGCAGCACTCTTCTCTATGAAGTCATGCCCAGTAAAACAGTCAGTCTTCAAACCAGACAAAGTAAGTCATAATACAAATTAAACACCACTGAGTAGAACTGAATGTTCAAGGGGTTTTTTGAGGGGTGGAAATGAGCTAGCTGTTTCAAAGTAAATTACATGAAGAAAAATACCTCAAGGTATTTTTTCCCAGTCAATGTTGTATTTGGTAAATTAGCGATGTTTAGACCACCACTGGCTGCAATCAAAATAAATTTCAGGAGTGAGACCAAAGGTTTTAAAACAAACATACTGCAGATACTCTTCCTGCTGTGACCATTAGGAATTCCCAGGCTTAACTCACCTGAACAGAGAGGACTAAATTTCAAGTTAAGACTACATTCAAATGTGAGAAGTTATATTTTTATTGTCTGGAGTCTTTAAAAAACTGAAAAAAATAAATATGAGGAAAGTGTCAGTATCACAAATCAGTTTGCCAGGACCGTGCTCAGGCACAATTAAATGGTGAATAGCTGTACCTTGCTAACAACGTCACATGTGTCATATTGGGATAGGATGCAGCCACCTATTCACAGAGTCACAGAACTGCCTAGGTTGGAAGGCACCAACCGTCAACATGACATCAACAAAAACCATCACCAAACCATATCTCCAAGCACTATGCCTACCTGTCTTTTTAATACTGCCAGGGATGGTGCCTCAACCACTTCTTTGGGCAGCTTGTTCAAATGCTTAATAAACCTTTCAGTGTAAAATTTTTTCCTAATATCCAATCTAAACCTCCCCTGATGCAACTTGATGTGGTTTCCTCTTGTCCTATTTCTTGTGACTTGGCAGAAAAGGCTAATCTCTCTACAGCCTCTTTTCAGGAGATTCAGCTCCCTCTGGACCCAGACATTAATGTGTTTACTAGGTGGGGATGCAGTAGGCATATTTTATGTGTATAGTTTCAGTCCTGACCATAACCATTACGAAGACAACATTATGGTGCCATATAAGCATCATTAGGCCCACAGCAAGCCAGGTCAACACAGACAGAAACATAAACGAGCGAGTAGAGTTGACAGTGTAATCTGTCGCTGGCTTTGCAGTTATGAACTCTACTCACATCTTTCATCAGCTTATATGCTTTACAAGAGTTCAGTCCTTTCTTCAATGTGCCACACACTGGTTTGGGAAAAGTTCTCACAATTGAAGCTCCCTGGCATCCAGGTTAATATAAATCACATTTGCTAGTGAGGATTACTCGAGTACAAATGCTTCAGCAATAGCTTCCTCCTCATGCATGCCAATACTGCACCTACACAATATTCTGCGCAAAACAAATCTCCAACTGCCCTGTTGGGGCAGTTAAGATATGGTTCAAAAATGAGAAGGCTGGTTGGAAAGTTACCCCTTCCTATTATATTGGAGAAAATGGACATTACAAAACAGATTATTTTGGGCTTAATTCAGAAGATGCATGTATATTGGCACAGACACCTCATCCATTCTCTTGTATACACTAATTGAGATAAAGAGAAGATCTTTTGCACACAGCCTTATTTTGGAATAGATGTGTATTTGACTAATTATCAGTAGGACAGACCTGTGCAGATTAAGAGTGTCTTTTTAGAAGTAGTTTAGGTTTCTTCAGAAATATATTAAACTAATTTGAAATAAGTCACTTTTACTCTAGACGAGGTGTATGCAACAATAAGAACTAGTCTGAAGTACCTAATCTAATATGAAGTCACACTCATCCAATCTGGACTAACTTTATGCAAACAAGGCCAAAATCTTGTGCTGTTTTGGATGACGTGCTAGCTTCAGAATAACCTGTTTGTAAGTGACGTGATTAAAAATGCCTGCATTTGCAGCATCTTAGGGTTTACCTAAACTGGAAAGCTGTTGAAAACAAACTAGGACATGAATAACGCACCCCAGCTGTTGCATATGAACTGTCTGTCTGAATATTGTATTCCACCTGGAAGGAGCACCTGTACTGCAGCAAGAACTGAGACTGCAGCCTATGCTGCTACATCTGACCTAACTTCACGAGCTCCCATACGAACAGGTTCTGAGAGAGAGGTGTAGCTACTGACAGTTTCAGCAGGGCAACAGCGCTGCACTGGTGGACCTAAAGGAGAAGCGAACTCTTGCAGGTGGCTGGAGAGCAGCAACCCATTTTGCGGATGACATGAAGGTTTTTGTCAGCCGTACCACACCACCGTCAGCAGTGAAGCTCCCATGGGCATCCTCTAACCAGCTGCAGGCATTCAGGCAGATTAGCATGAACAGTTTGAACAAGAGGTGGGAGGTAACCTAGTTTAGTTTGCTTTAAGCAAATGGTTGTGAGGACAGAGAAGGAAAAGCAGTATCAGATGATTAAAATATTTACATTTTTCTGCAAAATACTCTGTTCCATTCCTCCTAAATGAACCAAAAAACCTGGCAGAGGCCAACACAGCTACTGAGTCCCAGTGCCAGTCCCCAAAGGGCAGCATGCTATATAAGGCCACCAAAGCCACATGATCTGTGATGACAAATCCCAATTAGAAAGGGTGCAAATAGCACTTGGCATTTACTGAGAGCTCACTTACCAAAACCCAAACACCCTAAAGGTCCAAACAAACCGTGACTGAGCCTATCTTGCACAATTTAATTCAAGTGATGGTTCACGTGCACAAACCTTGCATTGCAGAGAGGGCTAGAGGCTCAGCACATCAACCAATTAATTTCCCCATTCTGGAACCTGAGATGAGATGCTGTGGAAAAGGATACAGTGAATCCCAGAGCAAAGAGTCCCAGAATTATTTTTCCTGTTTTCAATTCAAAATTCCTCAGAGCTTTATCATGCTTGCTTTGCAATCGCTTAAACAACAGACCAGTTATTTAGATAACAACCATCATTTCTTCTAGGCCTAACACCTCCACTTTGATGTGCAGCTATAGGCAGGAAAGGAGACACCCACAGAAAGGCACAGTAGATCTTGAAAGAGAAAAATCTCTCTAAATCATTCTGCTCCCTGGCATGTGAGATAATAGCACCTCTCTGATATCTGAGGAACCTGTTGGTATCTGGAAACTAGCTCCCTAGGAATTAGGTCATTACTTAAGAGAGAAGACTAAACTGTAAAGGTGACTTAGCTTGTTAGAAGCTATTCCTCTGTAGTTTAGAAGCTATTCTAAGAAGGACAGGCAACTGTTTCTTATTTAAGTAACTTTATTGATGACTAAAAGATTTATGGCTGATGCACAGTGAGAATCCTTGCTGGCTGAGAAAATAATTCTTCAACAAAGCTGCAAGTGGGGTTTCTGGTTTCAAAATTTGTCTTCCTTTCATCATTATTTACTGTGCATTTTGTAACATGGAACAAGATGTTTAGTTAGCCTAGCACACAATCAATACATATACTTCCACATATGACAAACTCTGAAATGTCACCCCAGAGGAAGTTGAAAGATATTCCGTATTATAAATTATTCTCAGTTATATCACTGCTTGCTTCTACCCAGTACAAATCCTTCTTTTTCTATTCACAATATTATGTTTTTAGAGTTCCTTCTGATTTGATTTGGGTTTCTCTAGTTTTCACGCACTTCTAGTTATTCCATGCTACCACTTAAATCATTGTACTGAGATCAGAATTTATTTCCTGCAAAATTATGAAAAGAAGTAGGTCTGAGAAAACAGGCAGTTCCAATTGCTGTTACAGCTGTGTTTTCTGTAATATATTTTAGGTGGGTTTATTTCCCTCTTATTCCATTCTTTCAGTAATTTAAGAACTGCAATACAAATCTCATGTAAGTAAGGAATCTGTTAGGTGGTCACAGAAGAAAATAAAACCCACCAAAACCACAGCATAACCAGGGGAAAAGAGGGCAATTAAGACAACATCAAAAGTAGTATTCCTGGACCCAGCCTTGTACCTAAAAATACAAGCTGCATAACATTTGCAGATTTTTAATTTATTATGCACTGTCTATATAGCACAGTGGACACAACTCATTACAATGCATATAAGGTTCAAAAGTATACAAGGTACATTAAAATGTTTTGAGGTTAGTCATCTAGTTTTAGCTAAAGAGCATGAAGTCTATTCCAGCCCAGCAAAACAGCTCAACTGACAATTACAAACAAATTTATTTATATCAATTTCTTGGGTCAAAAAAGAAATTGACACTAATCACTTACTTGCTGTTCCACTAACAGTAGTAATAAGCTAACGTTACTTTTAACAGAATAAAAGCCTGATGTAAACAAACTGTCCATCAATATTTAATTAAAATATAATGAGGAACAGGCAATGGAGTTCTGGGTACTGTTTAAGGTTACGTGGCATCATTTAAATGTTGCATCATGTGTCACATCTTATTGACAAGGAAGTGTATGTGACACCGGAGCACAGAGTTACTGAGCTAACACCATACATTTTAATTTCAGTCTTCATTTTACGCATGTTGAAGAAAGAGTCATTTTACCTTTTGCACTCCTGCACACATTAACCATCAACCATCTCACCAAAAGCCTGCAGAAGTCTGTTAAAGTCTTTCCTTTAACTTCCATGGAGTTTTAATCATGTTATATACTATTGCTCTAAAACAGAGACATTTTGGTTTTTTTTTTAATTTCATCTCAAAATACATACGCTTATTGTCTCTTTCATGAGCAAAATACTAGCTTATTGGTTTCCCTTAAAACGCAGACAAAAAATTTTGTCGAGAAAGTGATGAAAACTGGAGTGCAAGCACTTCACTTTTAATTCGCACAGCTGCTTAATGTCAAAAAGCCACTAAAATCAATGTCATCATACAGAAATGTACTTACTTGAATTTATTATTTATAACTTGGATTAGTTACTTATGGGGTTTTAATGGAAAAATTCACACATTTGGGCCAAAATTGGTAATGGAGCAAAAATGTATCTGTTTTCATGTCTTGTGGGCTATATACCTCTAAATTAAAACATTTATGGCATTACTAATTTTCCCAGGATTCCTCTCACTCACACACAAACAGAAGAATTACAAGTGTAAGGCAGGGCTCTGTTTACATTCTTTCTGTAATAGAGTAAGATGACATGAACCTGGCTAGAAAAATGAAGCAATGGTGATAATATTTTATTATTCTAAATATTCACCAGGCATAAGGGTCCTGATAAAAGATATTGTAAAGTTCAATTACCAAAAAAGTGACCAGGAATAAAAGTTATTTGTTTATAAATTGTTTCAAATAGTACCCAGCATAGAGCCTAGAACTACAAAAGAACACACTCCCACTTCCTCAACAGACCCACTTAAAGCACCAACTTTAGCTTATTTATCCAAGGTAAACTGCTGAAACCACTAGGTAGTGCATTCCAGCCTAATGGCAGATCACCTCAGGCAGTCCCAGGTGGATGAGCTAACTGCTGAGTAAAAAGAGTAGAGAGGAATACACTCCTCCCTTTCAGGTTTCATTATCTAGATGGCTCCCAAAAAGTTTCCATTTAAATTATTTTTTAATTCAGACAGAATTTGAAGTAGTTTCGGTTGAACCAAGCTGCATTTCTAAGAAATAATCATTAATATAATAAATAGAAGTACTGCTCCAGAACCACATAAAACGTCTGGCTTCTGGCCTAGATAGTTCAGAAAAGAATTTTAAAACAGTAATATATCTTAGCATGTTTTCTTCTTGTCAGAAGTCAGCTGAGCCAAGGCATCCTAACAAAAACATTTAAGGTATAGTACCTGCAGTACAAAAAGGTGTTGAAAAAGCCACCAAACTTTAAGAAGTATAAATTATGATTTTCTATATAAAGTTATGGATGCTCTTAAGAAATTGTATCCAACACACAAGCTCTGTTCTTTTGAGATTTTACTTGTGTACCCTTCTAACTGAATCCATTTGCATGGATGACTGTTTTAGGCTTACCAACTACTGTTTCAAAAGCAGTGAGTCTCCTTCCTTTACAGAGGGCATTTTCTTCTGTTTTAATGGCCACTTATAGAAAGCAAATACAACATGTCACAGCACTACAATGACAAGAGATCCATAATACTCCTTCCAGCTTTATCTGTTTCATTAATCAGCCCCAAAACCAGGACTCATTGAATGCATCTCATAGTTAAATAACTGTGCTACTTACTTTAGAGGTAACTTCAGAAATATGCTACCATCATCTTTCCTGGATTTTATCTCTTAGCTTTCATTTTGATCACATCTACTGTCAGCTACGAGAAAAAAAATACTCTTCCCTTGCCAAAGCTCCATTTTGCAACACACTAAATGACCTGCTTATGACTAAATGACTAAATGTGTTGAACACTCAATTCAGAGCAACTTGAAAATTATTCATCTTGTTGAGTGAAGACGGGAAAAAGAGGAGATAAATTAACATTTACATCTGTTCCTGATGTGGCCACACAGACCAGAGTTCCGTTCCTAGTGTGGCAACACGTCTGGCAGCAGAATTTCTGTAGCCTTTCTTTTCCCTATCACTTGACAGTAAGGTAAACTGAGGTGGTGTATACAATGCACTGGATCAGGGTTATTTCTTGTCTGTACAGTGCATTCTCCATCTCGATCTTTTCCTTAGAGAAAATCCACAGAAAAATGCATACAACTCATGGGCGTCTTTCTGTACTTCATGTCCTGTGCTCTCTGCAAATTTAAAGACTAAAATATATGCTGATTATGCTTTGAAACTTAAAGTTCAAGTCCCAGAAGAACGACAAAAGTAAAGAGTATTTCAACAGTCAGGGCTAATTGACATATACATCATGTTTTCCTTTCTTAGCTTTTCTGCCTTTTTTCTTTTCTCCTCCTCTTGTCCAAACTTGGCCTGCTTACGTGAACAAAGAGAACTCCTCAGATTCAATTTAAGACATTTTTCAAACTTTTAGTCTGAATAACAGCTATGACTTCATCATTTTTAATATTCTGTGTTTGGATTTCATCCAAAAGCGGAAGCAGAAATTAGGATGGCTTCAAATGCATCTTTGATAAATATTGCCACTGTTCATGCTACATGTGACACAATGATAGATGGTGTCTATATCTGAGCCACGAATGCTTAAAGACTCACAAGAGACTGTGTTCTGGCTCACTTACCTGCCTAAAACCCATCATTGATCTTTGGGATAAAAAAAAAATAAATCTGTATGCATTTTCATGTATATAAAAGCTTGTTACTATACTGAGATAAAAGCATAACAGATGCATACACATCAGACATACAAGACTTCTGCAAAATTCAGAATCTTACTACACAAGAACATCAGTATTCAGATTGGCTTCATAGCTGTAAAGATTGATGTCAAAGAAATTAATAATTTGGACAATCTTTGGTTGCAGCCATAAAACCAATCCAAACAACAATAAAATTTTTCATGTCTGTCCTACAGCATGCACAAAGCCAATGCAATATTTGAACACAGCAATGCTATGAATAATATTCAGTAGAAAATTTATCATCATGAGGAGCAATTTTGAGACTTTATCTTTCCAGATTACATTTCAAATTAAAGTCAACTGAATTCAGTCTGATTCAGGAGCCTGTAGATTAGATGAGCTTTGGATAAGGCCTTTAGTTCTTCTGGCTGCCCAAAGGCACCAGTTCACAGAGAAATTACATCTACCTTCAAAATGGGTGGGGAAGAAAATAATTTTTGCCACTTAACTTGATCTGTACAAGTAAATAAATAAAAACAACTGGTTTACATTACTTGTAAAACTATCCCATGTCATAATTTCTATTTCTTTAATAAAAATCTTACCTAGAGATACTCTGCCCCTGTGATTGGAAACTATGAAGTCATACTTAGTATGTCTGAAATTCCCATTTTGGCAGGTAACTGTGAGCATATAGACATATATGGCAGCTTGCAGACCTTCCAGGTGAAGGTACATCTGAATAGAAGTCCCACTGTTTTAAGACCATTAAGACTGAAGATAGAAAATAATGAGCAATCAAAGGAGAGACACAAAAATGACATGGAGTTTTAACTTCCAAATATAGAGTGTCTTGCTTTTTCTGCCACTTTCCATGTTTATGGGGCTATAAATGCTAATCAAATACTTACTAAAAATGCCAGGAATGGTAAAGGGGCATATTAAAGCTATCAGAAGTTTGAATTAGAAACTTTATTGCCTGAATGAGGCTTCATCAGTTAAAACACTGCTAATTCTAATTCAGTTTATCTATTCAATCTAATTCAGTTTATCTATTCAATCTGCTTTTGTACAGTCAAGCTAATATATTATCCTTACCTCTTTCAACTTCTTCTCTTAATGTCTCATCCTCTTCCAGCTTATTTTTCCTTACTTAGTTTGGAAGCCCCTATTAACCCTACCTCTACCTATCTTTCTGCCTGTCTCTCTGCTCCCTTTCACCATTAGCCAGAGCTTTTAAAATTTCAAAATCTATTTCTTCTCTTTTTTATCAGTTACAAGTTGAGCAGTCTAAAATGGTATATAGTCAAGCCATTCAACCAAAATTGCTCTTAGTGTTTCCAAGCCTCCTTATCTTTGTTCGGTCTTCATGCATTTCACATCTTTTTGTAGCTACCGACTCTACGTATTTTCCTTCTACTCTCCATAAACTGCTAGATCAACATCCCAGTATAGCTTTTGATTTACTTTGCTGCCTGCTGTTTCTGTGGTTGCTTTTCCCCAAACTTGTTTCATCTTAGAGGACCCAAATTAAAGTTCTGCTTGCTGCCTGCCAGAGACAGTTTCAGTGAAACCATAAAAATCTTTCTGGAGTCAGCTACAGGCAAAGAACATGATTTCCTTCCCATACTGCTGTGCCTCCTTATCCAGTCCTACCCTTTCCCCCGTGTAGCACAGTTTCCCAGCACAGTGAAAGCAGAAGACATGCAGAAATAATCCACCCAGAGGAAGAAAACCTTGGGACTTGATGGTCCCAAGAACATTCTGTCCTGAGTTCTCACAGGCAGCACAATAATCCCACATATACCTGTCAAAAACCAGCCCAGAGCACCCACCACACCTCTCTCTCAAACCAGAACCATCTGCAGCTTCTTACCTGTTCACAGCTTTCCCCACCTCTCAATGGCAAGGACAGACTTATGTCTGTCCTTTCAAATCCCTGTGTGTCATTTCAGATGGAACATTGAGAACCTCTGCTGTACATGCCCACCCACACTGCTAAACCAAGAACAGAAGAGGGACTGTCCTTTTACTAAATGAAACAAGACTCTCAATAGAGAAGATTTATTCTCTCTGCCAATGTGAACATTGAGAGCAGCAGAGGTTTGGCCTTGACAGTAAGCATGGTTATCTTGGCAGAAATAATGTGGTATTTAACTAATTGTTTTGTCCTGACTTGCCACCCTGGGGAAGTGCCTCAGCTTCCACCTCTCATCATAACTGGCATGCTGGCCCAGGGACGGACTGGCCAATCTCTGCCACCTCTTGCCATGCTAATTATCTCTGCTCACTTTGTGCCAAACCTATAGCCTATATCCAATAAAAAGTACATGGATCTAAGGGAAATGAAGTAAGTAGCCGGCATGCTAGGATCTGGCACAGCCCTGGCATCTCAAAGTAAGAAGCTATCTGCTTTTTGCAAACTTTTGGGCTAGGCTATCAGTAGGAACTACTGCATGGCACTGTCCCTGCTGTAGCTGAAGTCCTTTCAGTCAGAGGTCAGTCCTTAATCTTCTTGGCCCTCTGCCCATTAGTCATCTGTTCACATCCTATGTTGTTTCATGTCATCCAGAGGCAAGATTAACCATTTAATTTACTTTTCACGATGCCACTAGATTTGCAGGTTCTTTCACTGGAACTATTGAAAATCCCTTCTCATCATTCACTTAATTCTCTCCTGACTTTTCCCCCAATTCTATCTACATTCAGAATAGATCACAGCCTTGCTCTCCAGCCCTCTAGCCCCTGCAGTCGGGGCAATCTTTCACCAGTAAACTTCTCCCACCTCTTTTTTACCTGGGTTCTTGAAGAAGCAGCAGCTCTCATGTAACTACACTGTCTACATGTGATAGCTTGCCATTCCATTCCCCAGTTATATTTGAATGTCCTAGACAATTTCAAATGTATTAGACAAAAGGATTGAAAAAAAAAAATCTCCAAGGTCATCCTTAAGGTTCATAGCAACTGGAAAGAAAAGAGACCCCAATCAATGCCTCTACTAAAAGAAAAGCTACAACATGCAGTTATCCTTAAAAGAAAAACTGCACAGAGAAAGATATTCAAAAAGGCAATTGCACAAGAAGTTCCATTTGGAGTTTGTACTTAAGTACACATCAGACAACGTAATCATAAGATACAAATCTAGCAGAGACCAATCTTCATTAGTTTTACTACTCACAGAAGTACACATTGATTCACCTCAGCTAATGACTCATAGGAAACCATTTAAATTGTTTCATGGCAGGAGAGAAGTCTGAGCCAGATGCAGCCTCAGCTGGAGATGCCAACAGCCCCTCTGTTCTGCCTTGAATATACTCATGGACTAAATTTTCTAATTAGCAGTATGGCCAGTGCCTCACAGACATTTCAGCAGAAGAGAATAAAGAAAAGCATAAGACACCAACTTCTTTTTACTGCACCAAAATCCCTGTTTGTCAAACACAATTGCGTGTAACTGCAGAACAGGGGCTGGCAGTCATTTTTGGTGGACAGGGTTAAGATTAGGGAGAAAAAGGGAGATCATCCCACTGAGCAGCCTGCAGAGGAGGTCAGAGTTCACCTCTGGGAATAGCAAAACCCTGTTAATGGCTGAGGCAACACCTTCTCAATAGCTTTCTCTCCTTCAGTGTTTGTTACAACTTCCACAAGTATTCATTGATAGCTCTAACTTGTTCTGCTGAATATAGCTAATAATCCATTTCCCCTTCCAGCAACTGTGAAGAGACCTTAAGTTGAAATAAACCCTTGGAAAGATACACTCTGTCAGCTGAGGAGCAAATGGCTGTAAGAAATACAAGTGCAAACTCAGGCAACAGAGATGTTGCCTCAGAAGACATTTGAGAGCAGATCATAACTGGTGATGTAATAAGTAAGACTGACAACCCCCCCCAAAAAAGATTGGTTTATCATTGATCTTTAAGCAAAGATTCCCCTTCCTTTCATTCTGTAGTTCACATCCCATTGAAAATATTCCTTTCTAGAATAGCCAGAAGCCAAAATTTCAATTTTCCAAAAAAGAAAAAGTGAAAAAGGACAAAAAAAACCCCACAAGATTATTTTTCCCACCTTTATGTTTACAGAGCTACTGCTAGTTATTGTTTATTCAGTTAAGTTTCTGATAAATTTAAGTTCATTTTTTGTTGAATTTTTTGGGGGTAGAGGCTAGCAAGACAGTTACCAACTTAGCACAGGAGCCTGGCTTTTGCACAGAAAAAAAACCCTCAGACAAAACAAGTTACCTTTATTGCTAAAGCCAAACAACTCTAAAAAACAACCTGCTCATACACACTGCTTTGATATGCTGAGACAACATGATCAACATATGCCACAATTTTTACTCAGGAAGAGCCATTCTTTGCTATTGGTAAAAAGTTTAGCAACCTTCTACATTTTTAACCAAAACCAGATATTCTCCTCAGTGAAGGAACTAATTTTCCTATACCCTTACCTTCAAAATGTTCAGTTCACCTAGGTTCATATTTTCAAATTCAAAGTAATCTCTTGATAAATTCAATACGGCTATTAAATTAGAGTTTTATGTATATAGGCAGCAGGCTCATTTGAGAAGGGACCTGCACCAGATGATGCAATGCAAGGGGGAAAACAGAGAAGTTATCAGGCTAGAACAGCTTTCCTTTTCTTTTTGGTAAACCAATAACTGAGAGGATCTGTGGCGGTGCCACTGTACTAACACTACATCAACATGATCTGATATTTCAAGCTACATGATACACAGGCATTTAACTTCAGTCTTTAGAAGCTATAATACTGTAGCATCCATAATTATAATTTTCTGTATTAAATAAATATCAGATAGAGAACAACATGAACCTTCAGTGCATGCGTGTGCTGTGACAAGAGAGTTGTTGCATGTAACAGAGCAAGTAGCATGCCGTTACCCAGATCCACATTGTTCCTTAGTGGGAATCTCTTCCATTCAAAACCACAGAAAAGGAAGGAACCACTATTATGGATTCAATAATAAGCAGCACAGAAAACACAGTCTGTCCCAAAAAATGCAGAGTGAAATTTTGCTGCTTTCTTGATCATTTAAAAAAAAAATCTAATGCCACAAAACAGTTCAGAAAGCAGTCACCAAAAAACTAATTAAAACAAAAAAAAACAAAAAAAACCTAACAGAGCTACAGTATTCCAAGGTGGTGGCAATAGTCTGTGTGCTGGGGCCAGCAGGTGTGGAAAGTAAAAGGCTAAAGATTATATAAATATGTACAGCGACAACCTAAATCATCTCAAGGCGTCATTAACTTGAATTTGCAGACAGCTTGAGACAGTGGAGCCAAAAGAAATAAATATGGCTCCTGTCAACTTTAATGGTCTGTTAACAATAGAGTTTTGTGAATTTGGCCTCTTGCTGATGATTTTAGCAGTAGCATTCTATCAGCAAGCTCACAGAGCAGTCCAAAGTTAACTCCTAACATTTCTCTGGGTGGAAAGATCCAATAGAAGTGTAAACAGCTGCCAATGTCTTCAGCTCCCCTTTCCCTAACACTTACATGGTGCAGTCAAAAACTTCAAGATGAAAAGAAAAGAATAGTAGAAGTGAACTCACTAGCAGATATGTCCATTACGTTTCTAATTAAGAGCATAACACAAACACAAAAAGCTGCTGTAGAAATCTCTCAATGTTGAAGGCCCCAAGGAACACAGTACACCCAGGGTCCTCAGCAGAGAGGAATTAACCAAAACTGAGAATAATGCCTTGACCTGCATGGTTCATAAACCCCTAATCATAAAGGATGCACAGCAAGACATTGCGAATCAATGAGGCAGCAAGGGAAAACATTTGCAGTTGAATTTCATAGGTGCACTTTGTCTCTTTTTCCCTAAAACAGCAAGACAATTCTACTGTACTCAGAATTTCAAATTAGGCTTTACCAGCAACAATATTTCACTTGTAATTAGTGCTAGTGGAAATGTTGGTTTGTTTTGTTGTTCTTTTTTTTTTACTTCTGCTTAGGACATCTTTCCTGCTAATAATCTCCAGACTTTTACATCACACGATTTTTCAAATGACTAATATGGTGTCAAGACAGAGCAGGCTAAAATGTATCTTTACTGACAGAAACAGCACAAATTTAAAGTCCTAAAAACACAAGCCTTACACATGCTCTTGAATGTTCATTAAAAGCAACCACCCCATTAAAATTTATCAAGTTCTTCGGGTGAATTCACCAAATAGAGAAGAGCAACTCAGGGCCACAGAGGGTATGCTTCACTGTAAAGAGATTACAAAACACTATCACTATATTTAGCAATAACCCTGGTGCTGGAAAAATTTGGTCATGTCAACTTCGGTCTCACTTGGAAACACCTGAGGGCAAGAAACACAGCACCAATAGCATAGGCAGGATACTGCAATCTCCCAACTTTATACTTGCTACAAACTCACATAGCATGAAATAATGGAGAATGAGTTATTTTGAAGTACCAACCAGAAAAAGAGGAGCAGGCCAGAAAATAATCTGGTATTGTCATCCAGATACCTGCAGGATCCCATAACTAGCTCACAGCTCAAGAGCATGCTATCCTATGAGCTTGTTCCAGAATTGTGAGTTAAAATGAATCCAAACACAGATTAGCATCTTTGCTCTGTAACGTCAAACTGAGAATAGAATAGTTCTTTTCAGCTTAGTCAAGAAGAGAGAAATATAAATGTAACGTTCTTCTTATTCTGTTATAGGGAAGATTCATATAGNCGGGGGGGGGCGGGGAAGAGGAGGCAAATAGCATTAGTAAGGATTGCAACTTTTGTATTTTTTATAATATCATTTCAGGGAAATTTAAATTTGTCGTGCCATTTCCTAGTAGATCAGCAGAAACAGGCTTTATTCTGTTACAGAATATCTCTTTGAAAAGAGATAATCTGGAAGTGACAAATCAAGGGGAAAAAAAAAAAGCTGAAAGCTTTTGCAGAAAGGAAAAAAAAATCCCAAGACAAAAGGGACAACCTGATAAGGAGACATATTTGACATAGAAAAGTATCACTTTGTGATCTGGTTGCATAAAATAGCATTGCTACTGTTAGGAGCACAGTAAGTTAAAACAGTTGTGAGAACAGAAACTACATCTAAGTTAAAAATAAGAGTATGATTGATTGTGATTCACCAGCCTCAGCAGACAGAATTGCATTTACGCTTTTAAATTTCACTATGCACTGTTACTGCTTTTGTGAAATTGTAGGCAATTCAAGAAAATTTGTAGGCTTTCAACAAGTACGCCTCAAGCAGTGTCTTCCCTCTGCTGGCCTATGTGGCTGTATGTTTCGAGTTCTTAGTCTTGAGGCTTGATTTCAAGTTTTAATAGCATTAAATGAGAAGATATTTTTCAATTTCTAGTTTAAATGAAGATAATTAATTTAAAAATAACCCTCATATAAGAAGAGAAGCTGGCCAATGCTCACCCTTAATACTGTCATACACTGATACGAGTTGAATTTACTTTCTGCCTTAGTCAATGAAGTCAGAAGCACTATTTTTGTTGCCTTCTATAGTTGTAAGTGTTGTTATGAATATTCACAGTACGTAACCATTGTTTAAAATGCTTGCTGCATAACTTTATACCTGTGCATTGATTACAACCACAAGAACATAACTTGGAAAAAACCTTCATGTTAGGAGCACATTCAAAATCTTTCATTTGTATGAGCACTTTTCTGCAGTGCCTTGAGAAATAAATCTTCTTTCTCAAACTACATTTGTTTTATACTGAAGTATTTTGCTTCAGCTCTTGTCTGTATTTTGTTTGACACCCTTACTAGTCAGGGTACATTAGCTTTTTAGGCAACTAAGCTGCCTAGTGAATTTCATTATTCTAATAACAAACAAAACCACAGCAAGCTCTCCTTAATCTGAAAGGAGATTAAGATACATTAAAGAAAGATTTATACTCCTTTCTTAATTTGTACTTTTCAATTCCATTAGATTTTATATGCCTTGATGTGAAAACTGCACTTCTCAACTCACTTTCTAGTTCTGCGGATAAATGAATGTCCTGGTTTGAGGTAAAATGAACCATTCATTTTACCTCAAACCAGGACAATGAACTAACCACAATGCAAAACTGATGGAGGAAAATGGGGAAAAAAAACCTCACAAAACCAACCAAACAAGAAATCCAAATCAACCAACAAGAAAAACCACCACGCACAGAAGTCACACATTTTCAGACTTAAACTTAGCTTTCGTAAACCAGAACCAGTGATTCAACCACTTTCACCAAGACTCACAAGAACATGTGAATTTGCCCTCTCAGCATAGAGCAGCCGAGAAGGACAGGGTGGATTTTGATGCACAGCCCAAGGAGCTACCATAAGATTGTTCAGGAACTGTACTATATAAAAAATCCTGTTTTAAACTAGTCTGCACTTTTACAATGGAGCATTTGGTGGGTCTAAGTATCTTCACATGGATTCTGGTTTTCTAAGGAAAAAACAAACAAAACAAAAAAAGAAAGAAAGAAAAAAAGAGGCAACAGCTATCCACATCCAAGCACAAGACAGACGTATCTTCTACTAAAAAAGAGAATGAGGGAATGAAGGGGATTTTTTTGTGTTTTTTTTTAATGACAAAAATAGTTCAGTGTCCTATCAAACAAATCTTCCTTGGTATTTCTGGGAGAGTTCTGCAGTATTACTGATATGTTTTTAATAATGTACTTCCAGTTTTACTAGCTGGTCAAATTACATTAAAGTACAACACAGATGGGCAGTATTATCTTAAATCTATCTAAACACAGCTGTAAAGGGCTTTTTTTGCAGCCAAGGCTCTTTGATATCTACATTTAATTTAATTCACACAGAACCTTTTAGAGTATCACACAAAGAATGGTTTCCAGTCTTTTTAACCCATGACACCTGTGCTTCAAACAATCCACTACCTCTTGTGAATTAACCACTATTTATACAAAGAGCCAGTTACGGTATTTATTTTTAAGAAATGGGAAAGTCAGTGTAGACTTTGGGGTTTATATCTTTTGTTGGCTGAAGTTTTTGAAGAAAAATAGAACTACTGAACAAGAATATGATATTTAGCATTATTTTTATCCATTACTTTGAGTGTATTTGTCTCATTGTAAGGAGATTTGAGCTGTTTTAAATATTAGACTCATAGGCACATGTAAGAAGGAAGCAGGAGGAGCAGACATCTTCATCATTACAAGGGAACATAAGATCTTAGTACAGAGAGAATACAAAAATGATGTCTGGAAAATCTTGGTTATATGTGGCTGAAGTGAGTCACAGTGAATAAGCTGGTCATTTACTTTGGTTTGTATCTTGAAATAACTTTTATAGCAACAAAGTGTTTAGTAGTTTTTCATAGCAGAGAAACAACCAAAATCCCCACCTTCTCCAAAGGACTATTTAACATGGCACTTAATTTTTGTTTCTCCCACTTCCTTCCTGTCATTATGTGTTCACCTCACATCTTCTCTCCCCACCTGTTGCACAGATTCCCATTTCCCATGGAAGTGCTCCCCAGTAGCATTCTGCAACTCCAGCTTTCATGTTTCAGCAGGACACCAAGGCAAATAGCTACTCAGGCTCCATTGACGCCAGAGGGAAAAAGAATGGGAGGTCTACTCTGCCACCACAGACTATCCTAGATCCTTTTTCAGTTCAGCTGAGGATTAGACTTACATTTCTCATGAAAGGTCCGAGCTGCTGCCTAGTGCTGAAAGAGTGGGGGAAGGGTTACTTCCTTTAGAAATGTAAAACAAGTAGCTGATCCAGCTGCATGCAGGCTGAGGATGATAGGAAGCCCTGGCCACCAACGTTGCATTCCTCAAATTTATCTCTGTCTCTCTGAAGCAGCACTACAAATACGAGTTTCTTGATGCAATCTTTCTACATCTTCAGCAGCAGTGGTTTATATATTTCTATTGGAGGGGGAAAAAATCCATCTGGGAACCATCTAGTGTTTCCAACTACATTTTTCAACAGAAAATAAAAGGGAGCTGCTGAAGAAAGTTTTGAGATGTGAAAGGAAAGCTGGGCTGCACATGGACAATGGTAACATTGGGGATAGCATATTGAAAGAGGAGGTCTCGAGAATATTAAAAAGTGTCTGGTAAACATTTCTTAAAAAAGAGAAGTGAAAACTATGTATGGTGTTAATTCTTAACATGATGACACTTCAAGGGAAAAAAAAAAAGTTTGAATGACCCAAAGACAGATGTATATGCAAGTAACTGAACTATATGAATGAAATGAGAGAACTGATTATATACAGGTGACATTGACTCTTCAAACCATCCTCAGAAGTGTTTTCAGGTCAGTAGGCCAAGTCCTCTGCTTTTTCCTCGTGTCATCTCATGTAAACCTATTTGTAATATCAAACTGTATTTAAAACACTTTTTAATTAGCATGAACAGATCTTTTTATGCCCAACATGTACAGAGAACACGACATCATAATTCAAATGTGTCCAGGGTTATGTGCATAAGTAGACAAGAGCACACAGAAATTTGCAGCAAAGTTTGAATAGACACATGCTTTTTTGTTTTAAACAAAGTCTTTTAGACTCCTGAATTGGAGTTCTGACAGATGAAATTTGACAGATCTAGCAGAAATGGGCTAATTTATCACCACTCCTAACTCTCCACATCAGTCCTCTATACCTGTTATCCCATCACAACAGATAGAAATGCATGACTCAGTTGCTATGGTTCACAGTGCAGTATATCAACGTACACCATTGATGAAGGTGTGGCTGGCATGAAGACATCAGACCATGAACTGAACCTATTGATGCTGTCTGTGCACATCCTACCAAATCTGCAGAGGGAGTGCCATGTTTCAGGGTGGCAAAGCAGATGCATCAGTCTCTTTATACGTGCAGCAGCTACCCTTATTTGCTCAGTGAATGTGAGCAAGACCCTCAGCCAGATGAGTGCACTCCTCAAATCGGTTGGCAACACCTACATTGCCCAGTTGCTTAACAGGCCGTACCTTCTGTTTATCTCTACATTTTAGTTAGTTTTTATCCTCTGCAAAAAGGCTAAGTGTAAGTGAGGTGTCCCAAAGCCTTCCCTGTCTGATAGGTATTTAAAAGAATGTAATTAACATCGAGAAAAATAAGTTAGTCATTGTTAATAGCTCAGAATTAGATTTCTCTCAGAAGGAAATCAGAAAAAAGTTTACTGCTTAAATGTACAGCCAGTCTCTTACTACCAGTGTTATATTCCCACAATTTTATGTAATTTCTAAGTGCATGTTACAGCTGGAGAAATCTATTCCTGTCTAATCCAGTTCCACTCTTATTAATTTCCCTCCAGGTTTTTAGAATTGCCACCAAAAAACTGTAGAGAAACTCACTGGCTAAGAGACATGACCCTTCAACTTTGGATTCAGTTGCCAAATATGAAATTCTGTTTTTAGAAAAAAATGCAAGAGGAAATTTAAGTGAGATTTGTTGTTTGATTTGCATTTTTCCTGTCTACATTCATGTATGGAATTATGTTTACAAACACAGTGTTAATGAAATTGAACTTCAGCAGAAACTGAACTGAAATAACCAGAAACACCTATTTTTCCCTCTGTCTTCCTATCCCTGGCATCACAAGAAAATAATTACTTCCCTGAAGTATATTGAAAAGTCTGAAAAAACACAGTAACGATCTTCAAAATTCCATCTCGGAAGAAGTCAAATAACGTCCACTAGGAGGAAGACAAGATGCTGTTAGGCACACTGAACAAAAGCACAGCTAATATACAAGACAAAACGATAAACTCATCTTCAGCATTCGTGCAGGAAGAAAACCATTTTTGTAACTAGTCTATCTATGTAGCCTGCTTAGATCAAAGAGTCCTCCTGCATCCAGCTCAGAGCTTCCCCTGGACCTCCTTGGAAGGTTGCTAGCATACACAGAGAAGTAGATCCCTTCATGTCTAGCTAGCCTGGCTCAGAACACAAACCTGCAACACCCTTAATATCCCCCATTTTCTTCCTTCCTTGTCTTCTGCAATTAAGGTTAAGAATTGTAGGGGAGATGCAGGTGATGGGCTGTTTCCTGCAGCTCTGATTCCTATCCATCCTCTCATTTTTCAGCTGTAAATCTGATCAGAAACATGTTACTCCTGCAAGAGAAATTCAGCCACAGGAAAAGAAAAGCACACAGGGTGCACATCGGAGCCAGTGCCCACAGCCACCACTTTCTCAGGTGAGGCATGTTTTGCAAACTTCCAGACATTTGCTGTCTCCACAGCTGTTCTCTAGCCATCAAGTGGACACTGGAAATCCTTTAGATTAAATGTCTAGTACCTCATTTTCACTGATGCTTTCATTATGCATTACTCAGAGAAGTTATAATCTGTGAGTATTGTTCAGACTAAGTTTATTTTTCTTGTCCACTATTTCCCTATTTGTCTATGTATCATCTAATGTAAGGGTTGCAGTGGTAATTGCTACTCTTCTGTGGAAAGGCTCTGTAATCACTGCAGTAAACCTTGCATAACATCCAGAAACCATCTTAGAGTTGGCTCCAGACAGCCTTCATTTACATATCCAAATGCATTTCTGTAAAGCTAAATAAAATGTGTGTCAAACAAGTCATACATTCAAAACTACCACATCCTCAGCCTCTTTTCCACAAAAAGGCTTGCCCTTAGGAGCCAAATTTAGTACTAGGCTGTTGGCAACTGTCAAGCAGAAGCTCTGCTGCTCAGGGAACACATGATAATCCCATTCCCAAAACTAAAAATCAGCCTAGGGCAAGATACTGTTCACATTGCATAACCAGTTATACACCCCAGGAAAAAAAAAAAAAAACAACAAACACACACACC
>VZRU01018973.1:19258-91109 GCA_013398155.1 Pedionomus torquatus | reverse complement strand
GGGGGGAAAGGTGTACGTGGCAGAAATCAGCAGTTCTCAACAGTTGCAGAGATTCAGGTTCTACAGCCAGTTTCATGAACTGACTTGTATGATCAGTAGCCAACTGACTCCCCTGCTAAAGTTCCAGGAAGGCAGCCACAGACAGACACAGTTGCATGAATGCAGTCCTCAAAAACCTGCTCTGAAATGCCAAATAAGACATCAGGCTCCAGGAGCATGGGGACACTGAGCAGATGCACACAGAGGATGGCTCAGTCTAGGACCATCATTAGGAGCTGGGAAGTTATTTTGTATTGGGAAGGCACCAAGGATTAGTTACAGGCAACTGTTAAATCCCCATAATTCCACCAAATCTCACCTGAAGGAGCAGGGATCAGTCTGAGTGCAGAGGATGTTAAAGAAAGCTGAAGGGCTGCAAGCTGCCTCTGCAATCTGGCTATAGCTGCTTGCAGAATCTGGAGGTCACAGAGGAGCCCTGGGAGGACTCTGCAGCTAATCCACATGGGAGGACCAGCCAGGAGCTAAGAGCAACCACAACACAGTCAACAAGCAGAGCTATGTTGGTGAGAGCACCAAGCTTCAGCAGCAGCCCATCAGACAAGAGCAAGGCAGCAAATGACACCTGGCAGGGAAGTGCAAACAACAATTCTAGAATAAAAGAATGCAGCACCAGATACAGACATACCTACAACACTGCTCAAGCACAGACCAACAACCCCAGACTGAGCTTGAATAGGGCTCCTGGGCCTACAGGGCATGGGGCATAGGTGAAGACCCATGTGTGACTGGTTAGGGCCATTAAGGCCTATTAGTGTCTTCATGCATATCACATGTGTATAGGGAATTAGCCAAGTGTCGCCTGAAAGCTCTCTCTGTTCCACACAGCTTTAATGCTTCAGACCTCCTTTGCTTGGCTGTCACATTATTCAGACACCCTCTTCCCTCAGCTTCTAAAGACTCTTCTCATTTACAAATTCTACTTAGATTTTTGCACAATTTCAGTTCTGCCACAGATGTACAATCTGGACTGAGTTCAAGGAGAACTGAGAAATTGCAACAAATCTGAGTCGGTTCTCAAAATGAGCAGAGTATGAGACCTGGGTTACTTCAGAGACATGCTTAGACTTCAACCTATATGATGCTAAGACACTCTGTTAATTGATGTGCATAGTTTTACTGTGGAAAATGTATAGTGTATCTATAGAACAAAGAAATACAAAGTAGCATTATGATAGCTGGTCATCAAAAATAAATAAATACATTCAAGTTGTCACATGAAACAGCCACTACCCACACTGAAAAATTTTCAAAACCATTGGCATGGCTTGCCACCATTAAACCACTGGCTAAATAACTGTTAAAATATCTCAAGAGGGCTAAATTTTAATTACATGCCAGAATGTACAGATGACTTGCATAAAATCAATGCTTTTATTCCCTCTTCCCTTCTGTTCCAAAAAGTTATAATGATATGAGTGTTTGTTCAAAGGCAAGATGAGCCTCTGTGGTTTCTAAAGGCTGAAGCAATAAACAATCACACCATCTCAAGACTACAGAGCAGCGAGCAGTTATTATGATACTGGTGAATATGTCTGAAGTAAGTGGCATTTGTACAGCAAAAAAATATTTAAAACTGATAGGTGTATACTCAGCTGCCTTTTTCTACCCCATCCAAAATTTACTTAATTGTTTTAAATGACCCCCATTGAAACTCTACTTAAATGTTTTAAATATAATAATAATATAATAATAATATATTATATATATTATTATATAATATATAATAAGATAATATCTAAATGTTACCAATCCTAAGACTGTCATCTATCCAAATATTCCCCTTCCTGTAAAATACATTTAATATCAAAAACTAAATTATGCGATTCTTGGTAAGATTGACGGCTAATTATGGGACTAATTCCACTGATTTTTAGACCATTAAAGTCTGTGAAAAAGTATTCCAAGAGAGGAGCAGAAGTCATACAAACTAACATAAAAATAGTTGCATTGTCATGGCAATTCTGCATTTTACACAAGAGACAGGGCTCCCATATGCCAGTTCTTTCCCTCTCAGTTTGAATCTTCCTTATTGAGTCCTGCTATTTGGATCAGACAAAAGCATAACAGATTTTTAATTGATAATTTAAATGCATTGAGCTAGTTGCTAACTCAACAATGTCAGTCACTAAAAGGACAGAAGATACTTCAGAGTAACTCCCAGATCTTTTAGGTTTGATCAAACTTGATTAATGGGATAACCTGAACTTCGAGAAAGTCGATAGGCGGGCATGTCAATCCACAGGTCTATGTTGAACCTGAAAATAAGATACCAAGCTCCAGGGAAAGCTCCTTGGCAAAAATGTAATGGGGCAGAATATCATTACCAAGTTTTCAAGAAGCTGTGCCTGCATGCTGGCTGAGTCAGAAGGGCAAAGCCTTGACTGTTCTTTCCCCTTGGTTGTGACTAAAGCCTCTGCAAATACAAAGGCTACAATTGAGCCTATGCTCTGAAAAGATAATGAAATGAAGGAAAAACTCTCTGCGTTCTCCTTTTCCTGTGTGCATCCACAAAGAAGAGCTCTGTTTCAGCCTCACATACCATGATAAAAGAACATCTTTTAAAAATAAAAAAAAAACTAAAAAAATAAATTGTTCTTCTATACAGCAATGTCAACACAATTGGCAGAACTGAGGAGCTGGTTTACAGCTCCACACATAGTCAAGCTGTTGAACAAAACATCTAGAACATATAATTTTCTAACCAGCCTATAGTACAAGAAAGGCGGAACGAGGACTGATGTCACCTTTCCATTGTTCTATTCTGTCAAGTTCACAGGTATAAACATTTTACAAATCTTCTGCACTTTTCTTTAGCCAGTCAGTTTCCCATCCCTTTTCTTTTCTCAGATCTCTTCTCATATCCTTGGTAGCTCCAGACTAGCGGTTCTGGTCACCCCAGCTGAAGTCTCTACTCAGTAACCTGACAGTGCCTACAGCATCCAGACAGAAGACTGTCAGGTGAGATCTAGACAATCACAACTGGCTGATCACTGCACAGTGTTGCCTGAACAGTACAAAACAGCAAGTACAACTTACAACACATAGTTTCTATTCATAGTATCTACAATTTGATTTTGCAGCAGAAAAATTAGATTAGCTTTCCTACAATAGAAGAAAATTACAAGGAAAAAAAACTTCAGTAAATCACTTACTCCATTTCTCTGCCATAAAAAAACAACTACCAAAAAGCAACAGAGGAGAGTTCAACCAGCCTGTTCTTAAAGATACACAGTGACAGATAATTCCACAGCTTTTCTAGACAATCTCTTCCTGGGCTTTAGTATCCTAAGAAACAGCCAACATAGAGAAGGCAGACTTCTGTGACTTACTGAGTTATTGACATCAAACATGAAAAGGAAGTACGGGGGAAAAAAGACATAGGCACAAAATATTACACAATTAATAAACAGTACAAATCTCACAAGGAAAAACTCTACTGTTAGTAATGGAAAAAGAGGTATAACATGGACCCATTACTCAACACAGAAAACTACTGACATATGGCAGTTGAAAGGAGAAAAGTTTAGCAAACTCTAAGTTAAAAAAAGACATTAATTACGGTAATTGTCCAATTTTAGTTGAAATTACATTAATAGCATAGGAGTTCAGAATAAAAGACAGAAAAAAAAAAATAGTTCAGCTAAATTAAACATTCCCAAACTGCTGAGTTTGGATGAATTTCGAGTAAAAATACTTAACGACCTGGCTGAAGTAGTCTCACAACAATTAAATGACTACTTCTAGGACCTCAGGGGAAAGCAAAACAGCAAATGACTAGAAAAAAAACCACATAGGCTATATTTCTAAAAAAGGTAGAAGCAAACATCTTAGGAACTTTCAATTAAGATCAATTCCTAGAGACATACTAGAATAAGAAATATTATAAGTGTAAAGATAGCACAAAAAATAAATTATAGCTAAGACAGGTTCCTTATGAATAAGTCACATCAAACCAAAGTAATGTGCATCTTTGGCAGAATCATACATCCTGTGAATAATGTCAAGGCAGTACAATTTATAAATTATAAAGATTTTGGCATGATCTCATGTAGCATTTTTCTAAGGAAGCTAGGAAGCCAAGGTCAAAAGTTACAAAAGGTGCAAAACTAATAGTCAGATTGCTGCTGTGTATTAACAGGGATCTACACACATATACCTGGTACTATTGGAAATTTTCATTAATCATCTGAATAATGCAACAGAACATCTATCCTTACTAAATTAAAAGATGTCAGCAAGCTGGGTTGTAGGAAAGAATGAGCTCAGAAGGATCTCAAGATATCACTAAAGTAGTAGTGATTAATATCCAGTCATGCAGTGCAATTCCTGGGATGGTAATCCTCAGGGCAAGCATCCCTAGTATGCTAATCTTAGAAGTATTTAGAGTATTACAACCATGTAAGTGGAAACTGAAATATTAAAAGTCATCTTAATTTCTGTTTTATTCAAACCACAGTGGAAGGAGAAAACTACTATAATACAAAATTACACAAGATTTATGATGTGTTTCAACCTGTTTCAAAAGCTAATGTGAAAACCAGTCACCCTCTGTTGAAATATACTGGTCTAATCAACAAAAAAAAAACAGGGTAAAACAGAAATACAAGGTCATGGTAAGCATTTAGAAAAGGATTGAAGTCAGTCTTGAGGACACAACTGGTTCTCATTTACCTTAAGAATTCTGCTGACCACACAGTTGCATTCGAGCTGCCTAGACCACTCATACCTAAAAAGCAGAAGCAGGCACAGCAAAGTGCACTTTATCTCATCCTAGGGTACATAGTGTACCCTGACTATGAGTCACACCTGACTTCTGCTTTCTGCTCTCCATGGACCACAAGGGAGACTGTGGAGTCTCCCAAGGTCTCCCCACAAGGGAGACCAGCTCACCCAACTGTCTTAAGTTAGGGAAGTGTAGTCTTGTCCGCAGTATTAAGGCAGATATTCTGAAGCATACCTGCTCTTAGAATAACATCAGAGGGGTGTCATAGTTGTGTTTTTTCTAACTAGATTGCCAGGACACAAAGACTGCAGGCCTCCCACTTCTATCTTTAGGTTGCCAGTTAGGCTGAGGCTAATACAAGAAGTGGCTGGAGAGCTGGGGGTGCTGGCCCACTGTCAGCTGAACATAAGCCAGCAGTATTCCCCAGGTGGCCAAGAAGGCCAACAGCATCCTGGCCTGTATAAAGAAGTGTGATAAGTAGGACTCGGGAGGTGATTGTCCCCCTGTACTCAGCACTGGTGAGGCCCCACCTTGAGTACTGTGTCCAGTTTTGGGTGCCTTACCACAAAAAAAGAAGACATTGAGGTTCTGGAGCAGGTCCAGAGAAGGGCAACAAAGCTGGTAAAGAGTCTGGAGAATAAATCTTATGAGGAGAGGCTGAAGGAGCTGGGGTTGTTCAGCCTAGAGAAAAGGAAGCTGAGGGGAGACCTTATCGGTCTCTACAACTACCTTAAGGAAGCTGTAGAGAGGTGGGGGTCGGTCTTCTCTCCCAAGCCACAGGTGATAAAACAACAGGAAATGGCCTCAAGTTGTGCTAGGGGAGCTTTGGATTGGATATCAGGAGATATTTTACACTGAAAGAGTTGTTAAGCATTGGAACAGGCTACCCAGGGCAGTGGTTGAGGCACCATCCCTGGGAGGCATTTAAAAGATGGGTTGACATAGTGCTTAGTGGCATGGTTTAGCGGTGGCTTTCTTATCAGTTAGGTTGATGGTTGGACTAGATGATCTTAAAGGTCCCTTCCATCATAGACAATTGCATGATTTTGTGTTTCTAAGTATATGCCTCCATAACTCTGAGCTTACATTTTACCAAAGTAAGCACAGGAAAGGGAAAGTAAAAATTTCCAGGACACTACTATATAAGCACCAGTAGAATTACTGACATTTCCTTTCCTTCCCTTAAGCTTTCACTGCCTTAGCTTTCAAACTTCATATCTCCTGTTAGTGATGCTTTCATGGATTGCTGGTGAAATAATATAAATCTAAGCACAAAGAATATTTGAAGCCTATTTCAGGTGTACAGGAACAAATCTGCTGATTTAAGAAAGATACATTCTACCTATTGTTTCATTACATTGCAACAAAGACAATAAAAGGAGTAAAAAGATTCTGATTTTAAAATACTGCACCCTCTTTTCCACTGCTCAAACCCTGGGTGCAGGAAGAAACTCATGGCAAAGAGTGTGATATTTCATGTGATCTTTCAAGCTCATTGGTACCAGCTCACCTCAGTGCAGAACAGTGGAAGACAGACCAGGAGTGGGTCCAGCCTGATCAAGTTTACTCTTGGCAGAGATGCAAAAACTGGACACCATACTCCAGATGCAGTCTTACAAGTGCCACAGAGGGGAAGCATTGCTTCTCTGTAGCTGCTGGCTATATTCATCTTAATATAACCCAGGAAGAAGTTGGTCTAACGGGTTGGCCTTTTCATTTTAATAAGTTCAATTTCAAATCTATAGCTCACTAAAAATTAAAACAAGCCAGTCAAAAGTGAAATACTCCTGTGCACAAAGGTTGTCAATGGTTTAAATACAACCAGCAGGAACTGGTTAAATTTCTGCACCTGGGTCTTTGTTTATAACCAAGTGTTGTGTACAGCTTTCCTTCTACTCCGTGGACACAAATCAGCTTAAGAGCACTTCACATTCCAACAATTAAACTGAAGGCATTTTCATACCACTGTCAGTAGAGTGATTCCTTTTTTACATTAGGGCAAATGAGACTTAAGGTCTAAGACCTGTCAAGTAGAAATTAAATATACGATAATAAATGCAATACATACTGGTAGTCATCCCCCAGCACCCCAGATTCATACAATAAGCCCTGTCATGAAAGTACTAAGACTTTTCAAACTAGTGATTCTTATCAAGCTGTTAGGGCATCAATATATAACAGCTTAAATACCAGTTTACTTTTTCACAGGAAAAGGTAAAGTATCACACCACTTTGCATCGTATTCATTTACTTTGACTTAGATAAAGAGTAGTAGATAATGACGATCTCTCAAAGAGCAGGACAAATTTTTTTCTGAAATGACTTTAATAAAAACAAAGGCATTAAAGTTTTACACAGAACATTCTAAAATGCCAAAGTATTAATTCAGAGTAATAATTCCTATAAGCATTACTGAATTATACATTTTGAATTACAATTTTCAAAAATGGGATTGGGTGTATTAAAAAAAATGAAAATAAATTTCACAAAACCTATTCTAAGTATTTTCTATGCAATGATTTGTATGAATTATTTAACATTCTCATTAACATTGTCTGGAAACGTACAATTTTATCTGACTCATGTCTTGTGATTTTGGGAATGTTAAAGGACCTAGTTCTGCCAGTTTTCCTGCACAGGCATGCTGTACACATTTCTAGAACTCAAGAGATTCACTACTGAAACTACAGACTAATGCTGAATGTCAATACCATTTGAATCACATTGTATGTACATTGTTCCCTTCCAAGAGTTTTACCTTTATTATTCTGTATTACATTTAAGAAAACAACAAAAAACTCCAACTTTTGTCTGACTTCCATGCTCTTTCAGAAGCATATAAAATTTACGCTTATAAAGGGAGACAGGATTACATCAAGAAGGGTTTTCCTTTAAAAATTCAAGTACCTCTTGTGTCCAGCTAAGCAACAGAAAAGCTACACTTCTCAGTGTAGCACCTGTTTTGAAAGAAATGTGGCAGACAAAACAATTAAATCAAAGTTATTCCAACACCAATTAACATTTGACTTGAAGTTCAAGTAAAAATTTAAACTAGATCTTAATGTTATCAGAACCATCCAGGCCATCTCTAATACACGAGAGAGTGAGACACAGACAGATGATAACAGTTATTGAAAATTAAAGCTGCTTAATTGTTTACATCAGAAAGAAGGCAGTCAAGTAACACAGTGCTATGGAGATTTTATTTTTCCTCTCCACTTCATTATAGCACAATCCCTTCAGCACATGGAAAGTTTCACCAAATTCAGTGGGTAAAATTTCCACAGGAATTTTAATCCTAGATATGTGAAGGGGAACTAGGTGCTTCAATGCTCTCCTAGATACTAAAAATATATTAGATAAATCCTTTTGTCACTGAAGAGCTCTACAGACATCTAAGCCTCTACATGCATATTCCTCTATCAGTTCAAATTCAGGTCAGTCAGCAGTCAGTAACCAGTGTTGCTGATTATGCTTACAGATGGCTTCAGTTTGCTACTCTTTAAAAGCAATACACTTACTGGATAAAAAACCCCGGAACTTGGGTTTTCCTGTCCCACATGTATCTAACCATAAGCCCACTGCATCCATTTCTCTTTTTCCAACACTAAACATTCCAGCTGCTGCCATGTCTCCTTGTCAGCAGCTCCCAAATAAATGCACTGAATTAGGCCTTTCTAATTAACATGCACGAATAAACCCCAAATTCAGGATGTCATTACACTAGCTTAAGATGTGCATAACAACATCTTTTCATAGTACTATCAAAAATTTCCAGCTGCCAAAGACCAACTAAAGCAAGGGAGAGAAACAAGTGTGCACCTTTGCTACAATTTGGCAGACATAAATAAAGCAAAGTATTTTGTATGGATTTCCCAAAGGATATATCAAGAACTATCTTCATTACATTGAAGACTATAAGTAAGGTTTAATTTGGGGCATTAATGGGTGTCTTGACAATTTCATCTCTACAAATGTCATTCCTATTATGGGGGAAAAAAGCTAGATCCATTTGGCTGATGCCATTAGCCGGGAAGCTCATGTGGTGAGAGGTATTTCTGGCTTAGAATATAAATTCACTTGCACTGTGTATATTTCAGAAACAGAAAGAGCACACTGGTTTCCAGGCTTTTTAATGAGATATCAAAAGAACTACAGATTTTTTTCAAAGTTCTGCCTTTACTCTGGCATGCATATATTCCAGGTGCTTGCAATTATATGGAGGCACATAATATATTAGCACTTAGATATTTAAATTCATAATAATCCTATCTAGACAGCATATTAGATGTCTAAATGAGGAATCTTCTACTCATATTATCTCATTACAGAAAATCTCACCTGAAATCATCTTGCCCACAAAGCTGTAGTTATTAAAATTGAGAATATCACTATTTTCCAAATGAAAATCGTGTTGCTATCAACAATTTTATATTCTGTAATGTTTGCTTATTACATGATTTCATATCTTATGGTAGTCCAGTAAAAGTCATAATCTCAAACCACAAATGCTAGATTTTACAAGGATATGGGATACAGTGATACATCTGTAGAAAATTATGTGAAACCACAATATAAAATTACATGCTTTCCATAGAAAATCTCTGTTTAGTTATTACAGAAAGCAAAAGAAGTGAAGTGCAAAAGACCTACCAACAAAACCTTCAGAGAGATTATAATGCATTCACTCAATGAATTACTACAGGCTTATACTACAAAAAAACAGCTGGTAAGAAGCTCACACTCTCTAAATGAGCTGCACTAACATTCTTGATTGGCATAATGTGAAGAAAGAAAATTTCAAATATGGTACTGAACTTATTTTTTAAATTACTACATTACTACAACAAAATTAATGTGTATCGTCTCTTTCAAGGTTGATAATAATAAAATAAAAGCATTCCTTTAATATTTATATAAACATAATTTTTTAAAAATATACCTAATTAAGAGAAATTATGTCACTAGGTCCTCACGCAGTAGTCCCATACACCAACTCAAGATAAAATACCTTTTTTTTTTTTAATTAGAATCCTGTCATTCATGTTTTGCACTCAAAACATGAATTTATTCTCAGATAAAATTCACCGAAAGGCAAATCATGGCAAGATTTCACTAACTCTGTAAGATTTGTTCAACTATCAGAACAGAATAGCAGCAGGAATAGTGTTACTATCTGAAGTACAATAGAAAACAGGACTAAGAGAGAATCAGTCAATGTAAGCATGTCTCAAATATTATTCACTCACATATGACTTGAGCAAAACATTGCTTTTTGTAGAAGACATTCTAGAAAAAGTACAAAATTAACTTTCAACAAATAATGTGAAGCAAGGGCAGATTCATAAATCTGTTGTTGTTCACAAGCTAAGCAAATTTGCCTTTTCTAATACCACAGAAAGCCAGAACATGATGGAGAAAAGGAAAAATAACTGATGCCAACCATTCAGCATATAATCTCACAAATGAAAGAAATTGATTTTTTTTTAATTGCAGGATGGCATTGTGATTGACATAATTCAGTTTGTTTCTTAGCATTTGGGTCAGCAGATTGAAACTGCATTGAGAAGACAAGACTAAGCATTCTACAGTATTAGCATACTGTTTCTATTTGTGGCACATTTCTTCATCAGAGAGAATATGCAACTTTATAGTTAGACTTTTTTATAGACAGTTTAGTATCAAGAAATTAATATTACACCCAAATCCCCCAAAATCTTGTAACTGCTTCCAGGGTTCTGAGAAAGCCAAAATTTCTGAAATTTTGCAGACTATTCCTTGAAATATAAGGATAGTATTCAAGTCAACCGGTTTGGAGAAGCTTTTTTTTTTCTTAATAGTTAACAGAAACCCTAAGAGACAAGAGACTAAATCAGTGGCAGACACAACCAGGTTCTGAGTAAAGAATTAATAAGGATCTAGAAACCGGGTTAATTCAAGACAAGAAAGACCCTTTGCCACTGTGACAGCTGCAAAGACTGGTACCACAGGTACCACAACAGCCAACAAGTTCTTTGCCATAGGCAAAGTTCCAGGACACATCCTGAGAAAGGACTATGTCAGAAATAAAAAGAAACAACAACAAAAAAGAATATTTGAGTTGAAGATAGCTCCAGCAGACACATAAGCCCCACCTCAGAGGTGATGGATGAAGAAATTGGTTTGAGGCCAAGGTGTTTGATGCTCACCATTTACAAGACAAAAGCAACTCTCTTCCCACCAAACACAAGCAAGAGGAAAGAAAAGCTGTTTTCTTTTCAGTAGGACAGAACATATAGTGAAACTACATTCTGAACTCCCAAATCAGGAATGGTCATTAGCAAATCTTCCAGTGTCTACAAAGGAGGCCAGCAATGTTCCCTATATTTTGTTCTCATTGTGAACTCCGTCCCACGCTCAGAGATAAGACCATAGAAAGGACACATAAAAAATATCTTTGGCACAGTCACACTTCACTGAGAGACACAATTTCTTGTGTCATGGTCCCAGACTGGTACTGCTTTCACACAGAAGGCTCTTGTGGAAGCTTCTGTTGCTTGTGTTTTCCAGAATTCTCTGAAGTCGGTCCTGGCTAGCAATTATGTCTGTCTGAAACACATGGTGAAGTCACACTTCTTAAAGGGCATCAGGTTAGCCTAACAGATGGGCACAATTATAAGAAGTGTCTGCTTCAAGATTTGTTTTTTAATAGATTTTCATCCAGATACGCTACAAGCAAAAGTGAGTGGTGTCTATAACAACAGCAAACAGAGGGTAGCAGACAAAGCTACGCAAGCTCTTAAGGACTGCTCCATCATGAAGCAAGATGACTGTAGCAACTTCAACTGGAGTTTCACATAAATAGCCTTTCCTACAGATCCTCTCTCATGTTACAGACTCAAAAAACTCTAGGTTACCTATCCCTATCAGTGCTGTCTTAAGGGGACTCTTGACAGCAACTAGCCTATGGTATGTTCAAGATCAGAAAAGCCTATATATACCTGCCAACATTTCCTGAAGTGGAGTGTTTCATAATGAAGATACTGTTTTTATTCCAATCTTTATTTTCTGCCACCATTTCCTGTTTGCTGGGGACCTGCTACAGCTTCTGGGGAAACTGACTGGGCAGTAGAGTCCTCTCTGATGCCTTCTCAAAGATACTTTTCCCTACACATTCATAGTTCAAAACATACACAGAAAGTTTCATCCATCTCTGACTCAAGTTGGCTCAAAGGTCACCATGAAGATTTAATTGAAAATGAACCCTTGCTCCAACTTTTATTTTGTAGTCTGATCAGTAACAGGATGACTAAAGTAAAGCTGCAATACAAGAATTTTAACTCTACCACAAATTATAGTCACTAGACATTCTTCTAAATACCTATATGTAATTATAAAAATTGTAAAACATTTGGATACCGCATGATGCTGACTAGGAATAAAAAACATGCCATAGAGCTCTGGAAAGCAGAGACCTTTGCAAGTTATAGCAAAATAAGACTTAGATTCATTTAACTTTTATAATACAGTTTTATGATGTACAAACTGTATTATTAACTAACCTTGAAACAACTTGGAACTGTTCAGCCTTTCTTTCAAATGTCTTAAACTTTCCCATTGCTATTAATGGAACTTTGATTTTCTAAACCACTCTGTCTCATCAGACCTGTCCCCTTTTGGGAGCAATTGAAGAAATGCAGAGAGCAGCCCAGACAACCATCCAGGGAGAGAACAGCAGTAGAAAACTACCAATCAGGAATGGAGACTGAAAGGAGAGCAAGTACCTCCTCACTCTTTTAAAAATACAAAAGAACACTGTAACTCAGAGAAATTGCAAGCAGTGTCCCATTAGAAAGTGTCAGAGACACACATCTGCCTCCTCCCCACTCCTGAGGTTGTGACTGAATGTATACAAGCAAAGCACAAAAATGAAAAACTGGTCTCCTGGGCAACATCCAGAAGCTGTAGCCCTAGGATTTTTTTCCAACTCTGTCACACATTATGTTGTTCAAATACCTTGACACTGTCCATATTTGATAAGTAACTTATCAGTAACTAGAATCCTTCAAAATATTTGCACATGTACTTCCTATTTTTGTGCAAACTGCAGTTACTAGGACATAACTTGCATCTTTCTTCCAGTGACTGCCCACATCTATTTCCACAGAAAGGTTACTTCAAAAGAACTCCAAGTTAAATTACCAGTGTCTTGATGTCCTTCATTTAGGCAGGAATGGAAGGATCATCTTACGAAGGCATGTCCACATGGAATACTCTAAAGAAGTAAAGGAAGAGAGGGGTGACAGCTCTCTGATAGGCTATCAGTGATGTTGACAACCTAGCAAGGGCTAACAAGTGAGGATACACTGCTAGAACAAGTCTTGAAAGAGGGAGTCTCTTACATCTGTGTTCCTCAACATGGAACCTGAGGTGAGACTGGCACTGGAAACGAGGAGTTTTGCAAACAGATGAAAGTAGAAAAGCAGGCATGTATCTGGAGACAGAGACGCACTGCAACATCAGGGTGCCCTTTTAAAGTAACACCATAAATCCTTACCTCAAACATGGTGATTCTAAAGAGTGAATCTTCAACCTAAGAATACATATCCTTCATGCAATTAAAAAAATATAGCCAGGATGTATTGTGTTTGCCAGAGGCAACTCAGTGTTGCATTTAACTGTGAAAGCTGATTTGAGCTAGGACCAAATTGTTATGACATGTTGCCCAGAACATAGGAGCAGACGCCATCGTGGGTCTTTTATTCACTGTAAAAAGACGGTCCTGGTATTTGGGCAATCTAAAGGAACACAAAAGTTTACATTTTTACTCAAAGCCTCCAAACATCTGCAGTCCATAAAGTTAGACTCCTTGTTTTTTTCTCTCAGAAGTGGCTGTGATCATGAGGAGAGGTGGCAGCAGCTGAGTATACAGAAACATCCTTCTGTTCCCTTATTAGTCTTTGTGGTCATGGGAAGCAGGGCATGGAACATGGTCAGCTTCAGAGTGGCTTTACTTATGGGCAATGAGGTTCAGGATGATTCTTGTCCAATGTCCTATTAATCTATTAGGAAGTTTAATCTCACTCTCCAAAAGATAGAGTCTCCTAGCACATGGCTCAGAAAACTGAATATGATCATTGTATGTGGTGTTCTCATGAAAGGTTACCTCTATCATGTCCACTGAGATAGAAATATGGAGCTTGAACATAAATCAAGGAAAGCTGTAGTTCAAAGTCAAAACTGGGGCCACGCTATCACTATTGGTTGCTACTACTGAGGTTGTCTGTGCAGCATGCTCTAAGATTGGATCTCTCCACACTACCTTTCCTGCTTACTTCATACAATAAAGGATTGCCAACAAATAATGCACAGGAGACCATTTAATGCAATACAAGAACCTAGGATTTCAGATTACTTAACATAGGTCAGAATACTTTGCAATAATATTCTTCATCTGTACTTGATCTTTTATAAGGGACAACAAAGGTAGCCCATTACAATCCCCAGCATACTTGCTGTATTGTACCAAGGATTAGATCGCTTTACAAATGTTTTCTTAGCTAATATATTAAAATCTGTCCATACCAGTTGGACCTCAAAGATTAGCTTTCTACCACAGAATGAAAAATATTTGCATGAGCAAATATCTTTTTTAGCTGTCATAGGCATTCTGTAGGAATTATGAAGCACCTGTCACATGAAGGTATTAAAAAAATGAAATGCTGGGAAATGACGAACAGATTTCGCTCTCATCTGCCTGCAGTGATGATGATGGTTTGCAGTGTTGAGAGGTTACAGATTTTAAAACATATTTTCTTTCAGAGCAGTATTATTGCTAAAAACAAAGTTCACCTAAAGTGCACATGGAAAGGAAGAAAATGTTGCTTTAGGTTTTAGGGGTGGCAGAGCTATAAAATAAGTCATATCTGCATGAGTTACAGGATGAAAAGAATTCACTAACAATCCCCTTCACAATGATAACCAACCACCAAAATGTCAAACAAAAGGCTGGAAACCTTTATTGAATCAGATGCTTGTCAGTCTTCTGACAAATGTGTCAGCTCTGGGTATTTTAGTCAGCAATTTCAGTAACAACCAAATGGCCTTTTGTACGCTGAACATGAAGACAGCCTTCAGCTGGCACACAAAATAATAAATCTCAGGCTTTTGAACCTTTAATTCTCACTTTTTTTATGGACAAGTTGGAAGAGATAAATGGGAGCTTTACTGATCTCCTTGCTCACATTGATCCAGAATGTAATTTTGTTCAGAAATTTTATAAATTGCACGCCTCATTGAAAAATCTGGAATTAAGCATTCCTTTCCAATGTAGGTCATCAGCACAATTCTCAGAACAACTTCAAGACAGCAGGCTGTACGCATAGCATAGCAATGCTCATAAATAACTACCCAACTGGCAAAGGAGTGCATGCTGTATTGAAATCCAGTTTGAGGGGTAGATTGGAAGTGATCAGACCCTGAATGCTCTGAAGCTGTATGCTTCATAAATGTACCGCTTTTGCCAAGGCATGTGTATCCACTGAATCTCTGTGGGTAAAACCTTGCCAATCACAATCTGCTTTAAAAAACAAGCAAAAAAAAAAAAAAATCCCCACAGCAAAAGTCACCTTTTCTCTCCACAAGGGTGGGAGGCAGATGAGGGACAAATTCAAACCAAACAAACGGCAGCCGCAGCTCTGACAATTTGGTGAAATTATGTCAAGTTTACTCCAGATTCGCACCATAGCTTTGATGAAAATCTGGGTGTAAGGAACTCAGTGGAGCAAAAGGTGCCAAAAGAGAATCTTACTTTCCAAAGTAAATTTTTGTACCTCTGATAACCCTGACATACTTGACATTTTCTGTGACCAGAGAACATGAAGTGGAGAAACATGGACCATTTCAGACATCTATGCTAATTATAATTAATCAGGAGAAGCACCTTCAGGGTCAACTGACTGCTATTTCCAATATCCAACATGTAACCTAAAACTTCGTATTATCATTGTTTTAGAGGGACAATAAATGAATCAAGCACTCTCGGGAGCACTAGCATGATGTTGGCAGATCTTAGCATGAATCATTCAAAAACAAGTTTCCAAAAGGCAAAAAAAAGAGTGATGACAGGCACAGGGTAAGAAGGAAGTTTTGTCTCTGTGCCTGTTTAACAGTTGGCTGTCAACAGTCATGTGGCAAACCCAGACATCTTGGGGCCCAGGCAATATCTGGGCTCACAAAGGTGACATATTGCTCAGGTTTGCTTCCAGATGGCCCAGAGAGAATCAACTTACAAGTTCAAAAGAGATTGGTTCAGGAAGTACTGCTGTCAATCAGTACCCTTGTGATAAATTGTCTTAGTTTGATTGAGAGCACTATTACTTACATTGCCTAGAAGAACTCGGTATTATATTGTCTTGGTGCTGTATTATATTATTCCCTCTGAATCTCTCAGAAATGCTGAATATATGCTTAAGAAAATTGAGAACCTCTTAAGAAAGAGAACTTTTGAGTAACAAAAATTCTAGATATTTCAGTCCTTTAAAAAAGTTTATCTCTGTAGTTACTGCTAACATTTTCTTCTGACAAATTTGAGTCCTGTGACTCAATTTGTTCATGTAACAGTACACTAGAGTAGTAGCATTGAATCAGTAACCTAACTGCACAGATTTTTATTTTTTTTATAAAATTTGATGTCTCAAATGGCTTTTTTTCTTGGTTTAGAAAATAAGTTTTGCAGCTTACACACTCTCAAATGATAGCCATTATAAATTACCCATTGAGCAGAAACATATTGATTTACTTTCAGGACACTGAAGCTGACACAAGAATGCATACGTCTGCTGAAAGTCTTACTATGAAAATTGCTTCCCTGCAGAATGTCCACCTATTAAGAATAAATATATAATTAGAATTCAATGCTATTATGAAAAACTTAAAAATAAAATCTGCTCTTCTCTTAAGATACGAAAAAATAAATTAAAAAAAAAAAAGTAAATAGCAAACCCCGAGTATTAAGAAATAAAAGGTCTTAACAATAAAAAATGAACTGTCCTGGAAAATTACCCTTGTGTCTCATTTCCCTACATACTTGACCTTTGTGAAATCACAATTGAAACTTTGAGATCTCAGGCAATATTTTCAAAGAACATGTTTACACAATTTATTTGACATCGACAAATTTCCTGTACAAGTTTAGAGACCTGTCTTTTTTTGTCCTTAGCACACATCAGACCCACCGAAAACTTATTCACACACCAAAGCTAAGCCAATGATAAATTTTTAAGTAATAGGAGGCACCTCAGATCAAGAAGCCTTCTATAGAAGGCATTCTATAAATATTATGAGAGGTACGCTAAACAAAAGCAGTGCAAAAAAAAAAAAAAAAAGCTGTGTGTGCAAGCACGAGAGAATTTATTCAGGCTGCTCATCAACCTACAAACGCTAATCGATGAAAGCAGTGTTCTGGTAGTCATTGCATTTGAGTGCATGCTTCTAAAAGGCCATTTACTCTCATGAACTTCATCAGAGCTTGACTTCAAATACAATGCTAAATGTCATATTTCAAATGCAAAAGAATAAATGTAAACAGTGGCACAGTAACGATACTGGTTTGATACTGGTTTGTCACATCAGGGATTACTTTCAATATATCTGCAAGTTCAGATGCATCAGGAATAATTAACCTCGGAGAATAATTGAGCTAAAAAAGCCCATTTAAAATAATAAACTATCTAAAGACTGGGGGTTTTTGCTACCTCTTTTGCAAAGAGACTGTAGCAGCAATCTCAAAAGAATCACTGAGTCAAAATAGTCAGGGATCCAGCAAGAAGAGAGGAGAAAGACTCTGAGAATGATGAGGTAGTATGACCTTTTTTGGCCAGGTAGGTATTGTGTTGCGTTAGTCAACACAGAGAAAATATGGAAGAGAATCCATGGCAGATCTGGAAACACCATTCTAATCCTGGGAAATGACACCTGGTTTACAGACAACTCTGACAAAAGTAGCCCTTATATAAAGTTATCTGAAAGTGCCAGTTTATGAGTCATTAAAAATAGTAAATATCTGAGCTGATCTTTTCCCTGCACTGCAACCTGTTACATCTGTCACTTGAATGTGAATATAATGTGTGTGGTACATGTGATTTTCTTCTTTGAATAGTTTACTTCTTGTCATTTTCATTTTGATGGCTATGATGCTGGCAAGACATCATGAATTTCAATTATTCTTTCTCCAAACACAGCTGTTTGATTTTTACTCTTTGTATTGCAAAAGCACAAAAGATAGAAATGGATTATACCTCCATTCTGCAGTGAGATGTGGTGGAGTGTCACACTGTGGTTTGTGCCATAATTTAGCAGGCCAGGAGGTTGCTGTTCTGAAATGGTTATCCACATACTCACACCTCCTAGAGCTGTTATCTGACCCTTTCCTGCCCTCTTCCTTCAAAGCAGTAAGGAAGTCCCAGAACATTTCTGACCTGCTGCAAATCTTAACAGCTATTCTGTGAATGTAATTCAATATACACAAAAAAATATCCTTCTTTTCTCTTCATTCATCTTCAGTTTCTATTATACAATACTCACAGCAGGATACGGAACACACTCTTCGCATAAATGCATTCAGAAGTACTTTCAAGAACAAATGTTGTTATTGGAGATGTGACGAGTTACTGCAGGACTGTTTTGTGCCAAAGAATTAGCTGATGTCACCTTCCCACCTGGATCTTTTTGGTAAAGTTTGTTTGTTGTTTCTTTTAGACATCATTTTGACAATGGTATAGAAAAAGACTGGTATAGAGAAGAGACTGGTATAGAGAAACCACCCGAGATTTTCAAGAAATTATAAATACAAATTTGAATGGAATAAATCTTCAAAATCTCTTGGAAGGCTTCAGGAAGCAATCTGACATTTCAAGAAAAGGTAACATCAAAACCAAAAAAGTCCCATCGTGTCATTCTACACAATCCTACTCTCAGCACAACAAGTACAAAGCGTTACAAAACGTGTATCACAGAGGTGATACACGTAACGCAGCTGAAGTATTCATGCAGAGGAACAGAGTGCTTCAGTGCTGTGCTGGAGGTTAGTACCAGAAACCAGAAATGGTCATGCACGTCTGTAATGTAATGACTTTATGCTCCAGCATGCCAATCATAAACAGCCACTGCTGCTGGAATCTGGTAGACCATAAATTATTTGATGATTGCTGTCCACCGTGAATAGTAATTAGTCATAATGTGACCCCACTCTGATAGACACAATACAAATGGAACAAAATTAAACCCTTGTCTCAGATGTCAAAGGATTTGTGACAAGAAACAAACATGAAGTCAGGGACCTGACCTCACTGACAGTGAAACAGGTGGGTTTGCAGTATCGGTGAGAAGTCAGCAGCAGCAGCAGGCCCCCCAAAATTTTAGATTTCCATGCCATCAAAGCAAACAACTGTTTTGATGAGCAAGTTAAATAAAAATGAAATCTTACGGTTTTGCTAAGGTACACCTGAGAATACGAAGAGCAATTTGCACACTGTGTCATGTATTACAGTTGAAGGAAAAAATGATTCTATCTTGCATATTTATAGCCTTGATAAGGAATATTCTTAGGTAAAACAGTAAACTTCAGTCAGGGATTTGATTGAAATCTCTATAGACAGAGGTATTCTTTGAAGCAACAACACAATACAGTGAGATAGATGATCAAACCAGATTACAAATACATACTGTTTACTCTGCAATCTAAATTCAGTATGATTGCTTTAAAAGAGCCAAAACTACAAACTGCAAAATACAAAAATTTGATTAAACACAAAGAGCATTCAAGAACACAAAGTAGAGTTCACAAAGGAATAAAAAGAGAGGAGATGAAGCTATGAAGACCTCTGAGTAAACACTGTTTTCTTACCATGCATTTAGATATGAAGGTCTTTTGTTTACTCAAAAAGACTAAATTTTTATATAGGCTTCCAAGATGCTTCCTCCATCTGGCCTTATTGGAAAGGCTATCCTTCATCTTCACATTTGGACTTCTCTCCCATTCTTTTTGACTCTATTCCTTAAAACCGAGACTGCCTTGTTAATGGTTAAGCAGGTCAGTGATTTGCTGTCAATATTCTAATAAGGAGTTCACTCGCAGCAGTCATGCACACATATTTATCCTCAGATTGCAACAAGCATTGCTTCCTGACGAGTAGAAGTGGACTTGCAGAATGAAGCTCTCAGGAAGTGTAGAGTCTATTGATTTTTTTCCCCTTCTAATTTGAAGAAGGCCATGCAAAAAACAAACAGATTTTATTTATGTTTCAGATATGAAGCAAAGGGTCATGTGCACACAAATAGAAATATATGCTTTTTCAACAAATACAATATCAGTAATGTTGAAGGTGATGTTTATCCATTTTTGAAGGACTTTCTGGAGGGCCTGAGAACATTCACTGCATTTCAATTAAATGGATGAGAACCTTATGTATTTAAACAGGTTTTTCTCCACTAAAATTATAAGACATACAACAAGCAATGATTAAGTGGTAACAAGACCAAAAAAGAGACTGATTCCTACTATAAAACTCCAAAAAGCCTTTCAGACCCTCAAAATAAAAATTCTGGCAGAAGACTTTGATAGGAGAGGATCATCTTTCCTATTTAAGTTTTAATTAATGTACTTCTCGTAAGACAAAGGAAGAAGCAATATTATTGATCATATTGAAGGATATTCTTCTAAAAATAGCCATATCTTGCCTCCTAAAAACTTATAGCTAAACTAATAGGCAGCACAGAAATTACCTGTTATAGTTGGAAGACTGAATGGATATATCTGTATCTGTCTTTGCATATATATGGACACATCACTTTCATGTCCAACTATTCAGAATAAGGTTAAGGACTTAAAGTTATGACTATTCACTCTTAGTCTATCCTTTGACAGGTTCCACCATTACAGCTTGCCAGCAGCAGAGGTCTAGATACTGATGAAAGAGAAGATGAAAAGAATACCTGGCAGACACTGTTTTAAGCAAAGGTCTGATTTACACCATAATTTCCATCCACAGTCTAGACTGTGGATACTTTAAGAGTACTGCTATCCCTTTTTCAGGTGCAGCATGCATCTGTTAAAAGAAGATCCTTGCTTTCCTCATAAAACCCAGGTGAATCTATTTATGTTTATTTTTCTGTTAATTTACAGTATTAGGCTTTCAATTATACTTTATCCTTGTAAACACCTTCATTGTGAGAAAGAGGATTATCTACACTGACCTTAAAGGTCCAGATCTACAAAAGGACCAACTAGAGTGGTGCTGGGGCGCAGTGACTGCAGTGATGCAATAAACATAGCCTGCTAATAAATTTGACAGGGAGAGCAAAGGTCTTTATAATGAAATTCAGAGAAGTGCTAGCACCCCAAAGAGCCTGGATTAGACAACTGAATCGAGGTTACAAGAAAATGTGTGCTTCTACTTGGAACTCACATCTGAAACTTTTTGCCTGGCTGTACTATTTAAAAATGGAAAAAAACGTCAAAAGCAAGTAACAAATTGAACAGCAAGGATTATTTTTTTTCTTTAAATTACAATGTGAGCAAAGCACTTCCTTCCTGTGAATCTCACTGCAATATTAGAAACCTGAGTTCAGATTTCCTTGTTCTGAAGGGAAGGGAATAGAAACTAATCAATATATTCCAGAAGAAAGAATTGACTATGGAGTCACAGGGGAAAACTTGCCTACTTTGTCACTCTTGCCTACTTTGCATGTGGAAATAAATGACTCACTGAGCTGAGAGAGAGGGGAAGAGGTGAGCAATATTCTTCAGTCTTGTCATTAAGCTGCACACTCAAGAGTGTGGGAGAGCAGGGCTTTGTTCCCTTTTCAGTGGCTTTTTTTTTTTTTTAAATCTAGATACTCTTAAATGTAAGATGTATTAGCCAGTCTAGATACAGGATAACATGCGACATGTACCCTGGGTATCCTGTGTGAACACTCTACCATACATCTTGGCTAATATTTAAGCAGAAATAAAGCACCATGACCTCCTCTACCAGCCTTCACCACCACCAACACTGGAGCTGCCAAAACAGTTAATGAATGTGACATATATTACAAATGTACCTAGAGACAGAGACTCACAGGTATCACCTACCTTTGCAGTCCTACCAGGTGTCCCACACAAGACAGCTACAAACTTATCCTTGCATTTACAAAGCATAAAGCCGTGCACTGTGTGAGCACTGCGAGCTAGTTCTGCAATAACTGAGTCAGGTGCTTGAGTCAAGAGAGCTGTGTTAGCATTATGACATTACAGAAAACATATATTGTCTCTCTGATTTTCATAAGTATTTTTTTAGATACACTTTATATAAAAATATATATGGTGTTATAGAATAATACTGAAATTTGGAAGTCAGTAAGTAGAAGCCAAAAGGCCAGTCTTCTTTCAGAGACAGGAGGATTTCACAAAATCTCAAAAGATGGTATTTAGTATGTGTACATGGGCATGAAGTGCAGCATCTCAGCACTGCAAATACTGAACAAGTCCTTTTCCTCCACCACTTAGAGCCTCTTCTGAAATTTAGAGCCCCTCTGAGAAACTTGAGGTCTCCTGAAACTTGTAAGCATCACACTTTTTGTAACAGTACTAATTAGTGACATCCAGTGATTTCTGAAAAATATTTCTAAATTACTATTTGCTAATATAGTACAAAGGGGAAGAAACTGCTTTCCAAGCATCGAGGGACTGACAATAAATGTTTCTGATTCTAAGACACCATCTTTCCTTCATTTCTAAGATGACTTCTTAGTGTAGGACTACTTCTAACTGTCCTAGACCAGCAGGAGTCTTTGTGGGTTTCCATAAGACACGTGTCAGATTCACGTTCATGTCTGAAGTGGCCAGCCAAGCACTTGGGACCACTTCTTTGCACCATTTGTCAAACAGGCACAAAATTTGCATCAGAAACTGGAAAAATCTAGTTATGTGATAAGCTAGAAAAAATTTGTATGTCTACAGAGAGTTACCAAGGCCACCTAGTCTTCTTGGAAGCTCAAGAAGTTAAAAAAAAAAAAATCCTAATCAAGTATATTGATTAAGCCACAGAATCCTCCCTAATGTCACCATGCATGACTTACCAAATAGTGCCCATTCTCATGAACAAATTGTCTCCATCTTGAAATGTACCCCAGGGAAGAAAACCACTGATGAAGTAAGTATTGATAAATTTAATGCAGTCACATTCATTATAATCATTTTTTCACCTCCACTATGAGAAATCAATATTTTCCCCTGAAATCACCATCAGGTTTCTGGGTACATTAAAAATGTCTTCAACTAGGCACAAAGGATAAAGTGCTTAAAGATTAATGGGTATATTTAAAAAAAGCCATGTTAATATTATTTACATTCTAGACAGAAAAAGTGCAATTCATTTTTTGCAGAAATACATCCCATTCTATTAGTTGGAGATCTGATTCCCCTAAACATATTGAGTCTAAAACTATTTTCTTTTTCTACTGAAGCCTTCCAGAGATCAAGAGATATTTAGGGATAATTTCCAACACCTACTCAAAGAAAATTAAGTTGTTATATACAATGGAACTGCCTTAGCTGGAAGAAGAGACATCCATCTTAGTTTAAAGAATATTGTCATTTTTCTCCGTGTTTCTCTGTGTTCTGATGGTGAAATTTGGTTGAACTCCAACCTTAGGGCATCTCTTTCCTCCTCAAGTGAAGTAACACACCTAACTCAGGGCGATGAGGACCAGTGCAGTGTCTAGTCTATCTGTTCTCCCCCTGCATAGATGAGGGAAAATGATGCTGGTTAACATAGAGAGTCCTTAGACCTACATTTTACAGTAAGTTTGATTTGAAAACAATTAACTTTTTTTTAGCATTGGACAAGACAAGATATTAAACTTTAATGTGGGAATTCTTCTAAGGGTGTGTCCTCACTCCCTCTGATTTTTCTTCAGATTTATATGTCCTATTTTGATTGTAAAAATCTCTTCTTAGTCCCATTTGACCTCTGATTTCAGTGGCTGTCCATTTTTCCAAAGCTGGCCTGTTTCAGCTATCTAAGTGCAAATTCCTTTGTCCTTTGACTAGTTTTGCAAGAACTAATAAAATATACTTCTCAATGGTCATTTAAGCTTACTACTTTTCTAAGTACTCTAGGAAAGTGGGAAGCAGATTTCCTTATGTCTAACATAGCATATTTTTTATTACGGGGAGAGATTTTAAGCTCTTAATCTCTTCATCTGAAGAGCCACAATTATCTTTTTTATTAATTGAAGTGTTTAGAAGGGAAAGATACGATTAAACAATGAATCAAAAATATCTTTCAGGTGGCTGCAACAGTATTTTATCTCCAGTCTTATACACCAGAGTGAAAGAAGCACCAAACGTATTCAAATCCTTGCCTCTGGGTCATATCCAAGGTAAGGATAAGTACTACCACATCCAGCTCAAGTCTGATTTATGCCTTTGCCCTGTCACAGCTTGTATAAGGAAATGCAGTACAACATTAATGATACTTGTTCAAATAGCACTTGGAGAAGTGGTGAGAAAGATTGGCTGTGACCTGCTGCAGAGTCAAAACAAAATCCAATTAATTGCTTATTAAAACTCTCCATGTTGGTTATGAATAAACAACTATATTTTCATATGCATTCATTCTTCGGGTTTAATTTAAACACACTGATGACACTTACTGTAGTATACAAAAAAATATAGACTCTATAAAGTTAAATAACTAATGGCATAGTTCTGTTACTCTTATTGATACAGTATATTTAAAAACTTACTGGAAAAACAACAAAATGGAAACAAAAGCCTGTCATAGAGTATTTGCAACTTGCAAATTCAGAAACTAGTTTTATGGGACACAGCTCCAGCAGTAGAAGCCATCCCTAATTAATAATGCCTAAAACATACTAAAAAAAATAAAATTGATTTAATAACAAGAATTTCCCTAACTGGTAAACACCATTTTAGACAAGTTCAAAAAAGTGTGAATAACTTTTCAAATAGTGAAAAAGAGTAGATCAACATTTGATTTTCAAATGTAGAATAACTAGAGAAATGAGTGAAAAAGCAAGTAAATTTATGAAAATAAAAAGAAAAATCATGGAGAAGCTGAAAATTAAGAAAAAAAATCAGAGGTTAATCTGCTTAATAAAGACCAGGTGATATAGGCCTGGAGTTTTTTACTCATTTAAATATTAACAAAGTTCATTTTTTGTCACCAATATAGGATTCAGGGTAGAATATCAGAGCTTTCACAGCAACCATCAGTCCCTTCTTCATTTGGTAGGAAAGAGAATATAAATAATGCAGGAACAAATCGTTCAGCTTTTTTAGTTCCAAACATTAGTCTGTGTTAAAAGCAGTCAAAATACAAAAGACAGTTACATGAGCATTTACCATTTATACTAGTTTTGGCATTTTACTTTTTATATTCTGAATCCAAATTAATTAGGTAAAGAATTGTAAAATAATCCCATGCCCTGTGGCAGTGTGATTATGATTAAGTACATAAATGAGTTTTGCCTGTGTAAAGGCTAATTACTGCCATTCAGAAATGAGTTAATGCATTTCAATTTTGTTTCTCAAAATAAAGGCCTATTCTTGACAAAGAACTGTGTTATTTTCTTATTTAGTCAATAATCTATAAACCTTTTAGGCTGATGTGTAATAAGTATCTTGTCTGTTTTTCTTATTATCTTTATATAGAATCCTAGTACACCTAGAAGTACCATACAGGAGAAAAATATAAAAATATAAACGAGGCACCATGCCCTACTCAGCCAGTAGCATCACACATTTTCACATAGTAGTCGATTAGAGTATTAATAATACTTCACGTATCACAACTTCTAACAATTCTCAGCAACTGGCAAGCACTGTCAAAAAAAATCAATACAAAATAAGACCACTATCAGAACAATAGGTGTGCAGAAGTTAAAAATCTCCGATCTCCTCCAGCTGCATTTTGGGGGGAGAAGATTGTTAAGACTGAAGCAACATGATAAGCTTCTAACTTACTCTGAGCATTAAGCAGACAGTTCAGTTCCTTTTGAATTCTCTGTAGCACAGGACATGCATGATCAGCCAAAGCTGGAGTACAGCTGTCATCTCTGTGTGTACAGATGCTGGTGACTCTGTTTAGGCATGGCAAAGCCTAAAGAGATTCTACGCTGAATCTCTTTGCCTTTCAAATTCTACACTTTGAAATTCTCTTGTACATAATAACCAAAAACTACACAATTTGCCTCTGTGTGCCTGAAAGAATGTCCGTACTATTTTCTATTAGCTTGTCCCACAACATGCCTTAACATCAATAAGTAAATAAAAAATTCAGCAGTGCTAGAAAAATTTGGATTTTTTATGGAAAAATAAGGTATAATAGCCTATAATAGACTTCAGAACCATCACCTTCTGTAATAGTTTGCCATCTCCAAGTACCTGAGATACTAACTGTTTGGGGTTTTTTTGTTTGTTTTTTTTTTTTTTTTTTTTAAATTTTCTCACAACCATCATATGATTAATGATTGCTGTATTGCCTTATAGGATTAAAATGAAAATTTTATTGGCTTTCTGATGTGTTAACGTAAAAGCTGGCCCAGCAGGATTTATTGGTGGTGGATTCATTCTTGCTTGTGACCCTGCTGCTACAGAGCCACATCGCATTCTCAGCATAATTTACAAGCAATTCCCATTCTTCTTCCTGTTTTGCCCACTTCTACTTAAGCTACTATATGATGCAGTTCAGCAGCGCATAAGCACCTTAACGTTTTCTGGTGAGTATAGTTTCCTTCTGAAAATAAAACCCTGCAACTTACTGTATATAAGGGCTGCAAAATTCTTCTATTGACCACATTTGACTATATTAAGACAGTTTGGAACAGGAGCATCATCATGAAACACATGCCTTAAATTGACATGGTTGAGACACCAAACATTTAAAAACTTATTTGCATATACTAAACTGCTGGATGTCTATGGACAACATTTCATTTGACAGGATTGGCAGAGCTGACTAAACTTAGCCTCTGCACTGACTCTTCCCAGTCATCCTCAGTTTCTTTTATCCTCTGTGAGCGATGTGTGCCATTGTGTAAAATCAAAGGGCTACAGAGACGGCATACAAAATATCTCAAAGTGTGCAACTTGCTTGTTTCTGAAATAGGTTATGCTACTTTGTTGAAAGAGAAAGCCCTTTCAATCTAATATTTTTCCCTCTGCATGGGAAATAGTCGTTATGGGTTTTACCCTAACCATTTCAGACACGGATGCTACTGATACTATAGCACCATTAATTTCTTACTTAGTTTTCATTAACAAGCCTAAAGATTCAAAGAATAGAAGAATGTAGTCTACACAGAGATTTATTGTCAGTATTTTCTGGTTTGGATTTTGGTTTCAGTGAAGCACGTAGCTGCTGCATCTTCTCCAAGACCATGATTTGGCTAAACAACAGAGTTTCACTGATGATTCAATCAAATGAAAAGGCTACCCATGGCTTCTTAGCATAAAGCAAAAAGCAGAAGGGTTCCTAGCTACTCTGCTCTCTTGTGTATATGTGGAATGGATACACACCTGATTCCAGTGCAACCATTTAACAGCATGTGTCCATGCAGAGTAAGCAATCAACACATTTCAGTGATGGCATCATTCCTTACCTATTGGAGGAGGAGAGAAAAAAAAAAAAAAAAAAAAAAAAAAAAGAAGGTTAAAAAAAAAAGAGAGATCACTTATCAGATACCAGATAAAAACATCAGACATCTATTCTATTCAAGCTAGAGGCATACCGGTGGCAGAGGAGGAGGACAGAAGGATAGAACCACCGTGGCATTTATGTGCATCAGTTACTTGACCGTCGGTGCTGGACTATGCACTCATACGGGAAGGTAGCCAGGAAATAATTCTCTGACATAGGTATTTTGCTATCATGGTTCACTTGCTCCAGGAAGATGCTTTTAATGGGCACGGAATCCCTCCCAATCAGACAGGTGATGCATGCTGCTTACCCAGAACTCCCAGCCCTGCACCTTGTGTCTACCAGAAGCTTTTTGCACTTCTATAGGACAGTGCAGAAAAAGCAGTAAACTCAACCAAAGTGAAGTCGGAAGTGCTGGCACCAAGTCATTGCCAATGCAGAAAAGTGTCACTGGATGTATTATCACAGACAGTGGTCTTGTGACAGATCTCATGTCTTCCAGACTCTCTCCTGCATCCTGGTCTCAGAAGCCAGGGTACAGAGATCTAGAATAGCACCAGGTTTGATGATGTTCCTCTACCCAAAAATCTCTTTAAACTTTCCAGAACAGATATACATCCTATGTCTGAGGAGTTATTCTGGATGATTTTTTTTCTAGAAGGTATCTAGTTCACATGCACCATGACGACCCTGAAAACTGAGCCCACCATGCTGAAAATGAAGACAGTCAGTGGGGCTGCTTCAGAAACATATTACTGCTTGAAATCAGACTGCTAATGTACACATTACCTCAGAGATCAAAATCAATATTCAGCTACTGTTTACTTAAAATGCTGACACCTCAACACAGAGGAAAACCAATATAGATGTTTGCAGGGGTACTGGATGATGCACTCCGTAAATAATTAACTCCAATTTGATAATTTCATGGCAATAAGTTCCCTAATTGCGAAAAAAAAGCGCGACGGTCTTCTAATTGTGATTGGATGCAGGAAGATCTTTCCATCATACATTATTTAAGTGGACTCAATCACAACAGCCCTAAATTACCTAAATAAAGATCTCATGTCTGGAAACATTTGAAGCTTATTTTGAAGGTTTAAATTACTTCAGTAGTGAGAGGGAAAATCACTCATGTATGCCAAATGAAAAATTCTGTACTCATTGAACTGAGATTGTGTTATAGTTAAAGCAGAATTTATGAGTTATGAGTTAGATGTTGGCATCGAGTCACTTACAATTTTAACCTCAAAAATCCTGAAACAGAAATATGAGAAATGCAGGAAACTCCTCCTCCAGGGGAAGAATTTAAGACTGTATGATGTTGTATAGGCACTGATATAATCATTATGTAAGAATTTTCAGTGCAGGTTATCTTGTCCTCCAAATACTTTCAGATATCTGCCTGAAAACTCATGCTGTCAAAGACCAATTGCAAAACTTAAATACAGGTATAACCAGGGCTTGGACTGAAGCTATAACAGAATGACCTACCTGCAAACATCAGTTTTCCAGTTTAATGAGAGTTGGTTTATCTGGATTCAAAACACCAGTAAAGGGAATTAGTTAATTTTATATGAAGAACTATTACACTTCACTTTTTACATTGTGTTTGCAAGAAAATAATGAAGGTTCATAGTTTGAGTCACAGTCAAGGTCTTTGAGAGCAATAATGACAGTGAGCTCTCCAGATCACAAATAGCAATCAAGACTACATTAATGAGGAAATCCTGAAAGTACAGTGACACTGTCATAGAGGTTGGCTCCAAAAACTGACCTGCCTTTCCTGACAACAGCTGCCCAAAACTTAACAGAAACTCCAAGACACACTAGGCATGAATGTCCCACACACTTGCATAGTAAGAGATGTGCCAAGATGAAAAAAATACGTTTGCATTTTTCACAATAGTTTTACAGCAGCTAAACATTTCTCTTGCATAAAGTTCAAGTAGTTGCATAAAATACAAACCACTTTCATTTTGACGCTAGCCAACTGGTTTCACAGCACATGCTGTGCAAAACCCACACATTCCTAATCCTTTACAGCCAGCAGTGAAATGATTATTTGCAATAGCCACAATTACAAGACTACCCACTCACCAGGCAAAATCCACGTCAAACAGTTATGAGGAAGCCCTTTCTTTAACAATAGCAACAGGGAACTAAAAGACTGGAGTCACTGTGTGACTGGAGTGACTGCAAGTCACTGCAGCACACTAGATGTAAAGGAGGTATGCAAATAGAAAATTGTGTTTTCTTAAAGATAATAAACTCAATGAGCTTACTAAGGCCAAACACTTCAAACTTGTTTGTGCACACATAGAGATGAAATCATAATGACTTTTAGCCTTCCAAGGTGCAGCAGTAATTTTCTTCCACAACTAACTGTGAAGTCTCTCCATAGGTGTCATTGGTTCAGGGTCTGGTGATGTTACACCCCTATTCATTCCCAGTTTTTGTCTGTTCACATATCCTGGAGCAGTTCATAGCAGGGGCACATTGCTACTTAAAGCGTTGCTGGTCACTGAAGACTGATACTCCAACTCTGAATTCTGGAGGGTGGAAGTTACAAAGGAAAAACAACAAAAATTTTTGGAACTAGGTTACTCTCCCATAGTTTGATAAAAAAGTAAACTTTATAAAGGAATAAATAAGCATGTCTCAGAAGAGTGAGCAAGCACAAAGATCAGCCTTTATTTTCAGAGTTTGCATCAAAATCAAAACAATCCTGCAAAACACAAAACTTTCTGCCCATACAAAATCATGTATTTCTTCATTGAACAACTGAAATGCACTATTCACAGCCTGTAGCCACTCTGAAATACCTCATAGGTATCAGTAGTTAGGATATATCAAAGGGTAAAAGGCAGCTGAAAACATCTGGATAGTCCACAAGATAAGTTTGGGGTTCTACCCAGTACAGGAGAAACACTGACAAAACAGAAGACAGCCAGAGGGCACTAAAACAGGCAAGGACCAGAGCAGACGATGTAAGGTAAACGGCTGAGGGAGCTAAGTTTACTTAGACTGAAAAAGAGTCTTCAAGCTGATCTAGTCATGGCTTAGCAGTGGAGGAGAGAGAGAAGACTGAGCCAAATCCTTTGAAAAGTTGCACAGCAAAAGGGCAAAATGTTACAGCAACAAGTTGCAGTAAGGGAAATTCTGACTAGATACATGGAAAAAGAAATTTGCAAATAAGAGTGGTTAAGAGCTTGAACAGGTTGCCCAGAGAAGCTGTGAAATGTCCATTACTGGAAGCTTTAAAAACTCACCCGTATAAAACACTGATCGATCTAACTATGAAATTACCCAGCTTTGGGCAGGGGAGTAGATTAGGTGACCTCCAGGGTTCTCTTCAAGACTCAATCTAACTCCACGGCTCTAAATGCCAAGGGTCATAACAATACCAGGGCATGACTGTAAATCAATGTACAGTATTGACAAAGGCATTCTGCTCCCTATTTATATCTAAATCCATTGCTGTATGTGTTGGATAGATGTAATTCATCATGGTTTCATTATAGCTTCCTTTAAGGATAACAGTGTAACCCATGACAAACACACACTGCTGTGCAAAACCAAACCTGTACACATGGTTAGAAGCACACAGCTTTGCCTTAAAAAAACAGTTTAAGTTTTAACCTTCCAAAACAGGAAGGAAATAAGAGTATTTCATCCTTGAAATCTTTCACCTCCTCCTTTCAGCATTTACCTGCTAATAGTCCTTCCTGTCTGGCTGAAGTGTTCAACCAGGAGTCCAGGCTACGAGCCCTTTGTGTGCAATCTGTCCTACGGCAGAGCAACTTTGATATGTCAGTGGGCCTCAGGGTAAAAAGCACAGGGGAAAACCTTAGCAAAAAGGCCAAAGCATGAATGCAAAGAGTCTGCAGAGAACCTGTAAAAGTCCTTGGCCCTGAAAGGGCCTGCCCAAGTGCGTGTGATTTATGGTATGGTTTCCTAAAGAGTGCCTTATATGCCATATCTGTTGGTTATTTTGAGGCAGCTGTCCACCAACTCTTCCTGGAGAAGTAGTGCCTGCTTTTATATAGGTATTTAAAAGGTATCAGAAGGAAACAGCCATAAAAATGGCCGTCTAAACTAGTGGCCAAAATGCTCCCTTGAAAAAGAGAATTTGGTTTCGGGTTGAATTCCCAGGAAATATTTATAAGTACTAAAATGTCAATAGAATTCAAAAACATCTTACAGTCTTGCCTCTCTGGAGATGATGCAATTAATTTTTTCTTGGAAGCCAAAACTTGAGTTTTAAAGCCTCTTCAAACAGAGAAAGACCCGAGTCCATGCTTTTTGTATTCTGGATTAATGCTCTGAGACTCGCATCCTTGATTAGAAGAATATTATTGTTATCACTTCCCATTTCTAGTAGTGGACATCAGTTCCTGAATTTTTTCCTGAAATCTCTGCACAAATCCAGCTATCACATAAGGCTTCGTGTATGCAACAGGTGCAAAAGTGCATTAAAGCTTCTCCTATAAAAACTGATTTTCCTTTCCAGCACAGTATCAAAAGCACTGCTTTTTCTTCAGCTATTATCAGTTTCTTTCACTTTCTTGAACTCTGCCACATGTGGAAAGATAAATTATGTATTGATTTTCCCCCTGTTTAATAGCCTCATGAACAAAGAGGCGGTGATGTTGAAGACGGTGCTTCTGGGAGAGAAGGGACATCACCAGCAGAGCATTTTGAATCATGGCTCTCTTTTGGGTGTTTTTTCCTGAAGTTAACAGACTTATCACCACAGAAGCACACTTCCAGAAAGTGCATTCTGCTGATTGCTCCTCACATCGGAGCAAGGGAGAGCTATATGCATCTATCAGTAAAGTTTTTCTGCCAAAAGTACTGCACAACTAATGGTCCTTTTCTGCCTCTGTCCCTCTCCCTTTGCTCCTTCATATATTTTATGATGGCATGCCATCCTCAGTGCTGGTGCTTTGTGGCTGCTCCTGTACCTTGTATCATTAATGTGCCCATAAAAACTGTTCTCCTAGTAGAACTGCCCCAAGTAATGCATCACTGGGAATTTCAGCCTTAGGTGAGCAATCACTTTACCATAATTCACTGTGCTGTGCACAATTATGACTACAGTAGGTTACTTCTTTATTGAACACCTCAAATCCATCAGCTATAAATTGCAGAATTTTCAGCATTCAGCAGTCAAACAATGTTCCATTTCTCCCTTCTTCAAGCATATTTTGTGATGGCGAATTAATTTAGATAAGTTAACAAATGCCATGAGGATAGTTCCATCAAGGCACTTTGTTATTCCTTATTTGTTTTCTTATTTGAAGTTCTCAGCCAGAATAGAGACCAACTATGCTGCAGGGTGTCTGAATAAAGGAAAATTGTTTATTAAGACATGCTATACCACAAAAGAGACAACACAGAGTTTTAAGCTTTGTTTCAAAAACATACTAACAAACATCGTTTGTTCCATAAACTAAATAATAACACCTGTTTCAGTGGGACCACTCCATTTCTTATCAACAGTTAAACACTAAAAATGTCTTTCATGTTGAAACATAAAAAGCACTATTTCAACTATCCGGATTTCTGATCAGAAACTAGCAGCAAGCCAAAGAGCTTAATAGAAAAGTAAAAATATTTCACTAAAACCAACATAGATACTCAGGTTTTGAGAAAACAGCAAAGCACACCAGAATTTTACCTCACTGAAAACATTCTACATGTGATGTCTGGATAATTTTTTAGTGAATAGTGTGCCTATGTATATTAAAAAAAAAAAAAAAAAAAAAAAGCAGCACTTGCATCCAAAATAAAAATCTACCCTGCCAAAAATAACAAAAAAGTCCTGCCACTTTTCCAGAGGTAGAGGTAAAATGTGGTAACTTCAAGGTTTTTCTCCACCTCTGTTTATGGTTGGGGGTTTTTTGCTTTTTTAAAAACATTTCAAACATCTGAAATTTTTGAAATCAGCACGCTTCCAATAAAAGTCACTTGAAGAATGTCCACAGCAAGATTCACAGCATGAATTGGGGAGAGGAAGCACTCACAGCTCTATTTTTATAGAAAAAGCTCAGTAGCTCCATTTTTATTGCTTTCAGGAGGGCTGGGAGATACGTGGATTTTCTCTCCTCTCTCTGAAGAGAACCATGCTTACATGTCTCCTTCCTCCAGATGAAGATTTTAAGCAATGGATTTAATCTTTCCTACTCACCATATTTTATGGCTATTTAAGGGGTCATTGAAAAAGGGACCTCCAGCAGCACCTGGGGCACTATGATGCAAGAGCATCATACCCAGAAAGTCTTAGCCTAGGAGCTATAGACCACTGGAGGTGCAGATACCAATCTGCCTGGGCAGAGGGCCAGACTGACACTCCATGTTTCAGATTAGGCTAATGCTCCTGTCTGCAGGCTTCTGGCCTCTCCTTGTCCTCCTGTTCCTGGTATGAAGTCCTATATTACACTTGATTCTATTCCAAGTACACAAAATAAATAGCCTGCTTAAGGTTGCAAAAAATCCTTTCAATCACCATTGTGCTTTTCTGATTTTTCATTCAGGTTTTATTTGTTTGTTTATTTTTCCTTTTTCTATTTACTGCACGGGGTCCTAACCCCTGCTTCAGCAGCTGGCTTGGGCAAAATAGAAGACTGACACCCACAATTCTAACTACAGTCAAAAAGGAAAGAGATTGCAGTCTCTCACAGCTCTGTTCCTCAGCATCACTTCTCTCTTTCTGAAAGTTCAGTGTCTGCCCCACAGAATTTATGACTCTACTGGAGAGTTTACAAACTGGGCAGCCACATCATCTGTTCAGCACACTTCAAGCAAGAGCATTCCATAACAAAACTTCTTATGTGTTACTGCAAACTCTCTCAACTTGCTTGTTTCTTCAGAGATTGTTCAATGATGATTTCCTTATCACCTACAAGGAACTTGTCTATAATTTGTTGGGAGATTATGCAAAAGGCATTGGTGGACTTTAAGCACGTGAAATATTTTGCCGGTCCTAAAATAAAAGTAGGCACATTGTGTCCTGAGTTAAACCAGAGCCTCAACTGTATCCTACAGACATAACAGAGCTAGCTACCTTTATGCACAAAGCAACTTCAAAAGCCAGGCCAGGAATCTTATGTTTTGGCTATTGGTAGTAAATAAATAGTTTAACTGTAAAGCCAAGACATAATGTAGAAGAAACCAGTGTGACCAGTGATGAAAAACCACCAGTAGAACAAAAGAGAGGTAACACAGCTTCCTTTCAGCTGCTTCTCCAAGACTGGCTACTGTGCTAGTTACCTCCCAATGGTCATTGGCTTTCAAGGGAGGGTGAAGTAACTAGAATCTCTCTTCAAACATATATGTTTAAGTCATCTAATTTCTATGCAGAGCTGTTCCCTTCCCCCTGTTCCAGTTTTGGGATTTTTTTCCAAATCAGATTGTAAACCAAATGACACAGCCTCTTGCTTCACACCTTCTTGTAAAGAATACAAGCTTTAAGGTCACCCATGGAATATTAGGATCTTCTCCCTGTCAGCAAAAGATAAATATCTCTGCTACAGAAAGCAAAAATGAACCAGTCCCCAAATGCAGATTTTGCTCTAAATTCTGGCTCTGAAGTAACTCTTGGGAAAGGATTCCTGGTCTGCACCTAACACTGAAAATTCAAGAGTCCCTATTCTAATCCACCGTTTTCTACCCGACATAACCAGCCACTCCGCACATTTCTAAGGGTCAAATTTACTATGACAAGCAGTTTTACATGTTGTGTAATACTCAAAACACAGGGCTGGCTTTCATTTGATCAATATTATGTATATAAAACTATTGAGATACTGAACTCTTTATTTTGCAACATGATGGTTGCAACCTGTGTCATGATGCTTTTTGTCTAGTTGCAAAAAAAAAAAATGGGTAAAGCTAAGTTTTATGAGTACATCAAAAAAAAAGGAGAAAAGATTTGATTGTATTTTGCTCTTGCACTTGAAGATGCAAAGGAAGATACTATTTTACCTGTACCAACAAACGTAAGGCTCTAAAGAGCAACATTCACTGATCAGCTTAGAGCAATGTTCTGTACTATTTTTCAGATTGGAATGTGGTTCACAAATAGTCCTATTTGAGTGAATGGTAGGGTATTATAACCACTGCATAAAAGCAATATATCTAAACTTCATGGAATTAACCATTATGAAAACTATAACTCTTAAGAAACCATCTACATAAGTGATAATATTTTATTTTACTGCATCTTATACAGAATCATTACTTCCTGTTAACCATGCCAAGAAGGAAATACGAAAGGACAAACAAAGTTTTGGTTAGGTTATACAAATGCAGACCCTATCAAAATTCATGTGAACTACAGCCAGAAAACTGAAAGCAAATCTATGCAGACTTTGCTCCTCTCCACTCCTGGAGATCCATATCCAGTTGAATAATTCAGACTAAGTATCAGTAAAAACTGATGGCATTTGTTACAATGCAGTTTGAATTTATGGGATTCCAAGAGATTTGCTACAGTCATTGCCATATAAAAAAAAATAATTTCAGTTTCATTTTGACCAGTTGCCTGTGTGTTTCATGTGCAACACAATTCCAGGGAACCACAGAGTGAGAAGGTGTAACACCAACATAAAACACACAATCCTACAGCATTAAAGTCTAGTTTACTTCTATTTCTGTTAAGGTATATAATGGCGTTACCATTTTAGCTGTGTTTCTCTGCTCACTGGCCCTGCCTCACATCTTCAACACTTCTTTTTTTTTTTTTTTTTTAATCTAAGAAAATTAAAACAGACTTAACGCAACATTAAGAGCAAACGTTTAAATATGCAGAGGTCAAGAAAATAAAAAGTTACTGTTCCCAGAGCAATATTAATTTTACCACAGTGAACATACTTCACATATAATTGCATGCATGTATTACTACTAGCGGCAGTGTTACATAATATAAATCACTGAGCGTAAGAAGTAGTTATTACTATGGGAACCTTTATATTTTTTAATTTGCCTGACTTTTTCTATCTATGCTTTTTAGCTGTTCCATTAGAAGGATTTAAATTTGCTTTATGTTATAGTTACAGTATACTATATCTTACTCCAATACACTCTACTATTGGGATCACTGAATTTGGAGAACTGCGTATTTTGGGATGTTTGTACTAGATAAGATAAACTTTAGAGGATTTCACAAGTTGTCATTGACAGGAAACTGGAAGCTGGGAGCGAATTATCAATAACAATTCTGGGCCTTTATTTCTATCCAAATTTATAGCTTCAGAAACTCTTACAAAGCTTTTAAAAAGTCCAGAAGGTGTGTTCTAAATTCCAGCAGTTAAAGTACCTCAAAGGCAAAAGTTTGGACATACCAGGAATTCAAATTTCCATTTAACATCAGGAGTCATTTTTTGGCAAAAGACAAACCTGCAGTAGACTAAGCTATCACACAATGTCAAGTGAGTTAAGATCACCTAGATACCTTCACAACTGATGTAAGCTGACCCATTTTACTTCTCACCACAATGCCCGTTTTTTGTCTCATTGCTGAAGCGGTAACTGCTTGTCTGCAATACAAAGTTTGATGAAACCAAGCACAATAGCATTCAACAGCACTTTCCCTTCCTGACACTACTTGCAGTTTTCTGGAGACGTCCACCAACATGTGCAGGTCTATCTCCCCACACTTCAGAGATGTGATACCAGGAGTGCTCTAGGTTGTCTGTTAGCTAAAGCAATCCCACTGACAGTGCGAACATGGAGCTCAGCAAGGTCTCCTCACCTGAACTGGTGCAGTGTTGCCCACCATGGCAATGGTGGAAAGCCAGCTCACCGCTTTTATGTTGTTCTTATTCTTCAGAATGGAAGCAGAGATAGACATACTCCAAAACAACAAAAAACCCAACCAACCCACTGTTTCAGCAGGAGCATATTTTTCTCTCTCTCCATAAATATTGTCCTGCTTCCCTTGCCCACTCATTTCAGACTGACGTTTAGCCAAAGTAAATGTCTTGCTGTAAGAAAGTTTATGCTGCTCACTTGCCTACTCGCTATTCAACAAGAATACCAATATATTATGACCTAAAAATGCAAAATGCAATTGTAATTCTATAAAATACTTCAGAGATTGTAAACAGAACTGAGCCTCAGCCTGTTGGTTAGTTGTCCATTCCAGAGGCCAGCACGGTTCCTTCTCCTCAAAGGCCTCCACCTGTCTGGCATGGCTCTGTATTCCTCTTTTCCCTGTAAAATCCTTAATGAATTTAAAATTTCAGACAATAACACTTACGTAAAGAACAGGGACCCAAACAAATGCCCTTCATTTTCCTCTCAAGCATGAGAAAAATCTTCTGCTTCACAATGGTGACAGGCTGAGCAGTCATCTGGCAACTTCTTTGGTCCAAAGAAACTACTGTCTTAATCTCATTTCCTTCCTTACTCTGAAACTTCAGCCAATCCTGCCAGATCTTCCCAAGTCTTTCTAAGCTAGCAGTTACTATAGAAATATTGGATGTTATCTACAGCATAAACTGAAATTTTACTTTGTGCCTTTTCATTTCAGCAGTATCTTATATTTCTCTCCAGTAAATTTTTTTTCCCCTCTCACAATACTGGTGAAACTGATAAACAGTAAGAAAGTTGCTGTGTACTTTCATTTTTGATTCTCTAATTTCTGAGCCACCTCATCATCTAGTAAGCAAATTATCTGAAAACCATCTGCTCGCAAAGAGCGCTGCTAGGCATTCCCTTAGAGTTAATACTAATCCCGCTTCAGAGGATCAATCTTTCTAATCCCAAACCCTAAAAGCATAGATGTATATCATGTATTCCTAAATTAAGGGAACATAAGAGACTCAGAAATACAGTAGATACCTGCAATACCGAATGACACTGAAGTTAGTATTTTAATTAAAAATATAGTATTTTTCTTTCTCCCAAAACTCAGGTTTTACTCTTTTCTCTGATAAATTCTGTTAGTTTGTCTTCTCTTCCTCTATTTGGTGGTGGAGTCTCTGTCTCTGGAGACATTCAAAACCCACCTGGACACGTTCCTGTGCAACCTGCTCTAGGTGGACTTGGTCTGGCAGGGGGGTTGAACTAGATGATCTTCAGAGGTCCTTTCCAAACCCATTATCATTATATTAATCTACTTGCTAAGGACCTTTGAATTAATAGAATGCTAAATGAGCATGTTTACAGAACTAGGCTGCATTACTTTAAGTTTAGCAGAGAGGTTTCTTTGCCAAGAGTCCAGCATTGAAAGCCATTTCTGCTTCATCACAGCCTGAAAAACTGAAGCTGGTATGACCTCTGTTGACTGCACAGGGAAGCTTGATCCACATCTATTTTATGCCACATCAGAACTTGTGAAGTGCCATTAGTTTCTCTGGATTAACTCCCTGTGTGTGGCCATATAAACAAGAAAATCCCTATAGTGATAGAGTGCTCCAGTTCAGGAAAAAGAGGCCTCGATCAGAGCTAAACACAATGCTGATAATGAAGAAGGGACCACTACTATTTACACGTTTTTTTTTCCCAGTAGTTCTGAAACATAAATCAAACAAAAACACCATCTATCAACCATTTACTGCAAAATAAAATACACATTGTAAAAAAACAGCTGAGTTTTAATTTAAACTGTTTATGATTATGGATGAGACCAAGAATATCTTAATTAAACCAGTCTGCACATACTGTTTGACTCATGAGTCTAATAAGATATACTGGGTCTGGCTAGGATGGAGTTAATTTTCTTCATAGCAGCCTGTATGGTGGTGTGTTTTGGATTTGTGAGTTTGCGACTGAAAACTGAAACAGCACTGATAACACAACTGTTTTGGCTATCACTGAGCACTGCTTGTGCACCATTGAGGTTTTGTTTTGTGGATTGGTTTCTTCCTTACTTTTTCCCCACTTTGCCCCCCCTCACAGGCAAAGTAGACTGGGGGTGAGGAAGAAGTTGGGAGGGGGCACAGCCACAACAGCTGATCTGAACTAACCAGAGGGATACTCCATACCATACAACAACATGCTCAGCAATAAAAGCTCAGGGAAAGAAGACAGAAGAGGGAACACTCAGGGCTACAGCACTTGTCTTCCCCAGGAACTGCAATGCATGATGGAGCCCTGCTTTCCTGGAAGTGGCTAAATATCTGCCTGCCAAAGCGAACTAGAGAGTCAACTACTTGGTTTGGTTTGCTTGTGCTTGCAGTTTTGCCTTCACCTATTAAACAGTCCTTATCTTTAGTTACCTCACTCTTGTCCTCATTCTCTCCCCAACCCTGCTGGGGTTAGTGAGTGAGCAACTGGGTCAGGGTTTAGCTTTCATACAGGGTCAACATACCACATAAAAGGAAATAAACACAGTGAATAGACTTTATTTAATATAAAGAGTCCAGACAGACATAGATCATTCTAGATCCCAGCTTTTAGATTTGATCAAGTTGAGTGTAAAATAGCAGAGAACCTGTCCAGCCAAGCAAGCAGCAAAAAAACAGACTCTCAATGTCATTCATCAAATTCATCAAGTCTGGTAAAGGCTTTAGGAAACAATATATGCTACCAGGCAACTCTAACCATTAAGAAAATCAATTAGTAACAGACAGAAAACTAGAGCAGAGAAAGGTAGAAATATCCAAAGCAGGGAGATAAGTTTCCCTGAACTTTAATGTACTGATAAGGAAAGGGAGAAAACTCAGAGGAAACTGTACATGAAGAAAACGTAAAAAAATCCTCAATTAGAGAACTGATGAAAATCCCTTCATTTTTGAGTTGGCAGCAACCACTTTCAGAGAAAAGCTATAGCCACTGATGGGAGCCTTAGGAAGGAAACTTTGTTCCATGGGCACCCAACTGATAAATACACTAGCCATCGATATTACTTCTGCTGCCAAAGTTTTGCTTTCTAGTGCAAGGACAGCTAACACTCTGGGACCAGAATCTTCCAGCAGAAATCAGTATGGCACCTCTAAAACATCTTACTCTCAGTTTATTTTGTTGTTATAAAAAAACTACCCCAAAATGCCAAATGTTGAGCACTCAGCAACTTGTATTTACACATAGGCTGATCTTCTTACACATATCTGATGCACATGCACTATGTATTCAAGTACATCTTTATTCAGATATAAGTTACAAGAGGGATAGTACAGTGAGAGCAGAGATGCCACCTCATCGTGCTATGCAGAAAGAAACATTTATAATGACTTCTGCCCCAGTAATTAAGGAAGTTATCAGGGTTCTGAACTTCATCATCTCAATGTCTGAATCAATAAGGGGTGGGAAAGGACCTCAGAAGGTATGTCATGTACAGGGGAACAGGAAAAAGGAAGAATCTTGAAAAATGAGCATTGTTCACCACGAGTGGGAGATGTTAATGAATAAAAATGGAGAAAAGCACTAGAGAGAACTTTGCAGCCCTCATATTGAAGTCTGGCTTTGATCCACTGAACTGCATATACAGAAGAAAGATAATACAAATGAGCATATAGCTTGAGTGTGTAGTTAAAAATTAATATTAGCTACCTAAGCGTTGCCCGCTTGAGTGTCATTCTCCAGCATGAGTTGTGCTACATCTAATTGCCCTAAAGCAAATCAATGAAGACATGTTCTGCAACTTCTCTGGTTATTAATTCAGGTCTTTCATCACCTGCATTTGAAAGAGGAAAATAAGCTTGTGTTTGGGCCTTTTTTCCCCCCTATAGCTTGTCTTGTTATGCAGCTGAGTGTGACTGGGCCTGTGCACGTTCAGTCAGCATACAGAACAGAACTGCTCAGCACCCACAAATATTGCCGAAATCAATAGGAACTGCAGGGACATTGTGATTCTGAGAAACAGCTCATCTTTCTTAAGGAGTCTAATATAGGTAGAAAGGCTTATCCTGAAGCTGCTTAAGAAGATTTTGGCACTGGAGGGGGCTTTTTTTGTTTTATTTCCTGAGGACAAAATCAGGCACGCTGTGCCAGACAGGCTGAGTCCCAGGGCAGGGTGAGAGGAAACCAAAACCTCTGTCTGAAAAGAAGGTGCCTATAGCTCAAGTGCATCCCTGAACCCATTTGTGCACGTGGATAGTAGACCCACAAGAAAAGTTGTTCTGTGAGGAAGATATCACTGAATACTGCAAATTAACAGGCTCAGGTGAGGCTCCCAATGAGAAAAATCCTTCTGTTACCTGTTTGCATGCATCAGCCTAGCTGAGTGTGGAGAGTTTGGCATTCAGGGACAATGCAATGAATATATCCTACCAAGAGCATTTTAAAGCTTGTCCTTATTCTATGTCCTGTTAAGTACTGTCATAAGAAGGGCATGAGTAGTGCATAGTGGCCATAGCATAGGGATCACTTTCAATATCAAAGGGCCAGGCTGTGCAGCCTATCTGCCTTCATCATTACTACTAGAGGTTGAGACATCTCAGCTAGATTAGTACAAAAAAAGGCAATGTGATGACTGAATAGTTTTGTTTAAAGAAAGGCTCTTGTTTTAGAGCACAAGAACTGTAGTTAGCAGTGCAAAACACGTAGCCACATCAAAGAACATGAAGGAATCAAGATAGAGATGCAAGATCTGGAGACATTACCTCTACCTTTTCCACCAAGTTCTCCTGGGTTTGTATTTCATCCATTTCCCAGCACAGGACTTAACTGAGAAGCCGGAACAAAAAATGTTGTAGCTCCCCTAGACAACACAAATAACTAGCTTGTGGCTCAGGCAGTGGAAAGTGGCCATCAAACAAAGTCAAAAGGTGATCTTCAGCTGCATCCTCAAGATACTCTGAATCAGAAGATGCAGAACCTGACAATAAGCTTAAAAAGTTGTGAAGAGAAAGGCAAAAGTGGGCTAGACAATTGAGACCACCATCTGTAAATGCTTAATAAGGAAATTAAGAGTAGCTGAAATGTCACAATACTTGATCTGCCTTATATGTATTGTGCACAATGGAAGACAGGAAACAAAACATACTCTCTTTATGTACTGAAAAACTTCAAAGAGGTGTCCAAGAAGCCTACAATACAAACACAGAGAAGATGCACAATTTGAAGAACAGGAAAAATATGCTGCTCACACAAAAAGTTTCAGATTACTAACTCTGAAAATAAAAGGGTTTATTTTTCTTACATTTATTTTAAATCAGTATGCCTGGATGGGGAAATTGGTAATCTTACACACTGCAATGTATGAGGCTATATGCAGAGGATAATAAAATTTTTGTGGCTTTGAATTTTAACACATTAGAGCTTAGACATTATCAACAATCTCTTTTTTTTTTTTTTTCTTTCATTTCTTAAGACATCCAGTTTTCTGTATTCCATGCATTCTTGTTTTTTCTCTGGAGCATCTTAGGAAAAAAAAAAGATATTAATGTAGAAGTGAGTATTGCATAATTTCTTAAATGAAAAACCCAGGTTGTTAAACACAGTGGCACATTACAACTTTTCTGTCAGTATCCTTGTCACACTGTTCCTTTGTCCCTGATTAATTTTAGTAATGTCCCCTATTTTCCTGCGCAAAAATTTATAGATAAGATTAACATGCAGAACAAATGCATTTAGAAGTACACACTAGAGTATTATGGAGTGACATATTAAAATCCTACGTGAAACACCCGATCAGTTGTTTAATACTGAATATTTACATTTGCCTTCATTTCATAAGCGAAGACAGCTTTTTCAGAAAAGCTGGTATAGGTTGCTTTTAGAGGAAATAAGAGTAGATCCCTAAAAGACCCTACTGAGAAGACAACGTGTGTTAGGGAGGAGCATAAAACAGCAGCTCCCCATGGGGAGCTCCCCATCGGGTGGGGACTAGCAGAGTCCACCAGTCAGGACTCATCCCACCAGCCCAGACAGGAACAGGAACTGGGAGGCACTGGAGAATCCCCAGCCCTGGGGACTGGTACAGGCCAAAAATGGGCCAGGATATATGTCCAGCTCACCAGGACATATGGCTGGGAAAGGCAGGTCTGTGTAAAGAGCTGGAGACCAGCCCTGCCGTGGCATTGCTTAGGCAGGGACAGTCAAGGCTGGTGGCACCCATAGAGCCATCACAATTTGTCCAACACCATTGGCAAGAGCTGTAAACAAGAGCATGTAACATTTTTTTGGTTTAAATCTTCTAAGTTTCACAGTCACCTCATAAAATTTTACCCCATGCAAGTATTTTTTTGCTTAAGTGACACTGAAAATAGTCTGCCATAAAAAACCCAAACCCTTAAAGAATTAATAAATTACAAATTTAAAAAGTTAATTTAAATCTGTAAGAAAGTAACAAGATACTGAATTTTACTCATGTTTTTCAATAATAGTATGGCGGTGTTGCATCCTCACTGCCCTGGCAAGTTGTCTGTTAAAAAGCATGCCTTCTATCATGCACATCAATTAATAGCTGCATATTCCACTATTATGCCAAATGCATAATTTTGCCCATTATCGGTTAGTGATATTAAATAACAGAAAAACAGAAATTTATTTGTAAACTGCGTTAATTGGTGTGATCTACCTTATCTCCATCAGCAAAACAATTTACTTTTTTATTCATTGCACTAAAATTGAGCTACTCTTCTTCAAGAAAGCCAATGAGCTACTCAGTACAGCTGCTGCAGCCGTTTGGTCTTACTGAGCAGAAAAGGCCTCACGAGCTTAGCAGCAACTAAACCCACCAGTGTTTTACTAACACTATTTTCATCCCAAATCTAAAATATAGCACTATACCAGCTGCTAGTAGGAAAGTTAACTATCCCAACTGAAACCACGACATGTTACCTAAATCCAATATGCCTGGGCAAGTCTAAGTAGCAACCAATTAAAGGCAATTTTTGCCCAGGGTATGGATATGAACACTCCACTCACTATTTCCATAGCAATAACAGAAAAATGCTTCATGCTGTATAGTCCCATCAAACCAGTGAATTTCAGTAAGTGGTACAATAAGCAGTTTAACTGGCTCGAAAAAAAAAATTACCATCTAAGCCTGCTAGCACTTTAACTCCAGGTCCTAAACACTCTAAAGAGCTTTCAGGGTGATCCTCGCTTCAGTAAGCCATCTCCTGCAGTTCTGATAGTAAAGTTTTTATTACTTTCATATAAGTAGATAAAAACAAGTTAAGCAGCTGAGTTATGACAGAACAGCAATAATGCCTGATTTTTTCACTCTACTTTTAATAAAATAAAAGTATACTAATTCCACTCAAAAGTGGGAAAAAATGTCACATGTAAGATTATAATTGGTATCATCATACTTCTATGAAACAGGATCTTAATTTCAGGAGCTACTCAAGTCTGCTTACAATATTTTAAAAAATAATAAAATAAAAGCTCCATTGCACTCAGTGGAGGCAGGTACTTGCTTCATAAAATACCCTTTTATTTAAACTGACATGAAACTATTTTATTAAGGTTTGAACACCTGTTTTAGTAAAACATTAGCTTCTTAAATGTATCAAACTAATTTGACTTACAATAGGTGGGAGGAACAATTTAATTAGCGCTATTGAATATACTCCATACCAGGCTAGATTTTCTTATCAACATCAGGCAGAACTCATTAAAACAGAGAACTCAGTCTTTTGCTAATAATTACCTTTGAATGACCAGAAATTGAGACAATTTTCTAATTGCAGGAGAGAAACTGCACAAACCTACCATTCACATGCATCTATTAATTTAGTTTTATTTTCTGCTCGGCCTTCCAAAACTAATTTTTTTAACACTGAGGTTAAGAAACTGGAGAGTGAGCCTCAGGAGAGCAGAACGCTTCCTGAAAAAAAGTAATATTTGAGCCTTAAGGGGGAAAGAAGGTTCTAAAAAATCACATAAGTGAAATTGGGTAAGAAAAAAGGCCCCCAAAACAAGCCCTGTAAAGGACATGCACTTCAGCATTGTTTCTGCCTTCACACAGATGTCTTCTGAGATTGGAAGGCTACATGACAGATGAAATTCGCTGTTGATAAATGTAAAGTTATGCATATGGAAGAAGAAAAGAGATTTGATGTACAGAATGACAGGCTCCAAGCTGACATTGAGATCGCCTCTGATGAAGAGAGGAACAATGTACATGGACAGAAGCACAAAGACAGGGTTTCCTGCTCTGCATTTATTGCCTAGAAGGCGTGCTCTGCTCTCATGGTACACACATAGCAATGTGCATACAAGAAACCATATGGAGCCACTGTTTTAAATTAGGTGACTGTGAGGAAACTACTTACATGCAGTGTAATTCATCATCTAAATGGCCAGCACAAGGTTCATACATCAATGTTCCCTCTGGATACCTTTAATCTGGATGGTATCTAGAGGAAAGGGCAGTAAACTTACTACAATAACCATGTCAACCAAATGTTTTCTATTTCAGGAAGCAATGCTCACACCAAGTTAAAAAATTGCTTTGGCTACTCTTAAATCACAGCCAAAGATAAAACTAAGGAATCTTAATAGAACAGAAAGGATCTTGGCAGCATCTCTAAGAGGACCCTTGGCATTTTCCAAGATTCACATCTAAGTCTGCAGGTTGTCTAATGTTGTCTTGCATACAAGAATGATTTCCCCTGCTAAATCCAGCAAATCTTTGTCCTGTGGTCATACTACTATGCAGATCTTCATAAATACCATTTACTGTTACTACAGCTGCATCATAGATGTGAGGTTGCTATTAAGAAATGTATAAGCACCTTCTAAAAAGCAAGTTTCTCTTTGCTAATTTACTTTGACAGCATACTGACCTATATATTTATTGACAATCAATTCTTGTTTCACTGTATAACTTCAAGTATTGGTTTCTTGACAATAGAAAGGAACAAGTTAATATGCAACACTGTTCATTATCAGGTGCTGCAGAGTTCTGCAAATCTTTCAAAGGTTATTGCTTGTTTTAATGAACATGTCTAAATTAGGCTTCAGTAGTGACAGCAGCATTCAATAGATGTAATAGCTATAGTAATATTGCTGTTTACAATTACCAAATATATTTAATCAACTACTTTCATGTAAGTATCAATAAGGAAGATGGGCAAGGGCACCACAGAAAGCAACGCTTCAGGAAGAGTAACTGTGATGCCTGTGGATCCTGCAACAGGGAAAAACATCGAACAGTAACAAGAAGTACGGAGACTGATGCAAGAGTCAGCACTGTGGCTGGATGATACCACTTGAAATCATCAGATACAGTTTCACCAGAACACTGCACAGGAATCTCACCACTCATCAAAGCATTGCCCAAACCCCATATAAATTGTATTTTATATCCTAACTGTCCAAAATCAGCACAAGATAACAGTAATCTCTAGCAATACATTACTTAAATTTTATCAAAGAACTCTGCCTTAGACAATGAAACGAGATTTATATTTTTCACTTCACCTTATTAATTATAGTTTTTCTTTAACACATCTTTCATACAACCCCCAAGCAACCCATTCATAAAATAAGAATAAGATACTGTTCCACAACAAGAGCCTCAGATTTGCCTGGTAAAACTAACTACTGGTCAAGGAAGCCTCTGGCTTAATGGCATTTCCATTTCGTTCAGCATATGTTTTTTTAAGTTTTGTGGCTCAATGGGCTGAAAGAGCCATTCAGACCAACACGACTGACACCAGAAGCAGACTTTTTCTCCTCAGAAACAGGCTTGGAATCAGTTAAGCCAGGCCTAAGCTTCTGATATCCTCTCAAAGAAGAGATGGATTTAGGAATTCACACCACAGAAAAGCACAGGAAGATTAGTCTGTACCATTGAGGAGAGTAAGATTTGTTCTTAAAAGAAATACAGAGAAAATGCAATTTAAGAAAACCCTAACTATAAAAAAAAGGCAATGTGTTATGACAAAAGCACAGAAAAAACTGAGAAAACCACGCTTTTTATAGCTGCAATTCAATTATTATGGAGTATCGTAAGGTCAGGCTTGAATACAAATGGAAAGAAACAAGATTAAAATCTAAATCAAACAAATTACTATATTTTATGGTGTTTCACCACACTTACATCTAGCAAAATAGTGAATTACATAGTTTTAGAAGAATAAGTCATATGAAGATTTGTTTTACAAATTTAACCACAAAAATCCTATGGTACACCCTAAAAGTCTATTTTAAATTCAAGATTATCTGTAGCACCCAAGTGATTAAAAAGAATATGATTCTGAATTGTTAAAGGAAGAAATCTGTCTAGGATTAATATAAGAAACACATTTCAAAAGCTCAAATCCTTCATCAACGAGTCAGCGCATTGCTGTCCCTCAGAGCAGCATGCACAGAAGCAATATTCCATATGAACAGAAATATTATTAAATGGATATCACTACCAGGGGAAAAAGATATTATTTTTCTCTGTAAATGTTTCTCCCCTTCCCTCCTACAAAAGAGTAAAGACACAAAGAAAAACATGTTTGCAACAAATTAAAGCCCCAGATGCATCTAAAAATAATTATGATATGAATCTTCCAGCATGTACAGGCCCAAAGGATTTCTTAGCTCAGAGGAAGCTCAGAAAAAATCTTCCAATCTATTAATCTCTTGCAGGGCAAAGAACACGAACTGCCTGAGAAGCAATCAAGACAATTTATTTGGGGACCACTTTCTGACAATCTTAAAGAACATTTTTATTCAAGACACAGAAGTATGTGTTAAGTAACAGTTTCCAAATATTATTTTTCCTTTTTTTTTTTTTTTTCCAAATCTCTTCACCTGCCTTAAGAGCTTTCCCCACACTATGTGATACAGAGGACGTTTGTTCAGTGGGCTGTGGATCAGGCTATTAATCACATGACCACTGAATGTAAATATTCACCATAAAAGTGCAAAAATACTAAGCCTGATTTCCCTCTTTCTAATTCCCCCTCCTCTTTGTGGCCACACCAGTATTGTAAATCAGACCAGCAGACAGAAGCTCTTCCTGCCTGCTTCTCCAGGCAAGTGGGGAAGCAGCTGCCCGAGGAGATGTATGGGGTCTGCGGATGAGGGGATGTGCTTGAGCCATTAGTTGTTTTAACTTGGTGAAGATGGACATCTGCAAGCAGATGCCTGTATGTCTTCCAGTGGGACTGGTGCCAATACCTTCATCCCAGCAGCAATGCCCTGCATGAAATTATTTCAGTGCTTGTGGAAAATTTCCATCTCTGGGATGGATGAAATGCAATCTCACTCTGGGTTTATGCTTTACAAAGAGGACAGAATAACTGAAAAAGCCTTATTATTCAAGTAGCTTATTAGCAAGTCTAAGTGGGCTCTACTTCTAACCAATTCTACTAATCTCTACTTATTATAGATGCATAGAATCAAAGAATCATTTGGTAAAGGTAAAGGTGACCTGTAAAGGTCACCTAGTCCAACCTCCCCTGCAACAAGCATAGAATCACAGAATGGTTAGAGTTGGAAGGGACCTTTGAGTTCACTCAACCACTTCCCTGGGCAGCCCATTCCAATGCTTAATAACCTTCCAGTGTCAAAAATTTTCCTGATATCCAATCTGAACCTTCCCTTGTGCAACTTGAGGTAATTTCCTCTTGTGCTATTTCCTGTGAGACTGACGCTCACCTCTCCACAACCTTCTTTCAGGTAGTTGTAGAGACCAATAAGGTCTGCCCTCAGCCTCTTTTTCTCCAGACTGAAGAACCCCAGCTCCCTAATGCCTGTACAGAAAACAAAGTCTTTTTGACAACATTCATAATGAAGGCCATTAAATCAATGAAAAAGCATTTGGTACAGAGTTTACAGCATTTGAACTAAAAAACAAAATGTAAAGGAAATTACTCAACTTTCCTTGAGAAACAATCACCATTTAATACCATGTTATGTACAAAATGTGTCATTGAAACTTTTCTAAGCCATCTTTGACTCAGTATCTATATGCTGTAGCTTTGCATTTCTGGAGGTCTTTGAGAATTTTATTTTGCAAGTTCTAAAATACTAGTTTCTAGTGTTTTAATTAAACATAAGCCATGATACAGAACTAATGTCACTTTTCTAAAACAGTGCACATCAATATGCTGTATACATCATTCATTTCAAAGGAAAAGCTGGGCAGCTGAAATGTGAAGTAAACATTTGAGATAAAATTGGAATTGGTAGAGTTACATTTCAGTCACAGTGCTGCACTTCCGTACTGTTCTGCTAAAAAATACTAGTACTCCAACCATTTTCAAAAGTATGCGCTTCATTTCACTTTTAAATTTACTGGCATCTACTCTTGCAGAAATTAAGAACATGGAATTACACAGGAATGCTCAGAATAAATTTGAGATAATTTCTTGGTAAGAAACATGTAGAGGAATACAATCAGCAGCTTCTAAGAATGGTAAGCACCTCCACATTTCAGGACTAACTCATGGGCAGCAGCACATTAAGGATCTGAAATTTGAGTTACAACTGCGGTGTGTTAATCTAGGATGAAATTCTTAATCAGCTAAAAATTAGTTCTCAACAGAATTCCAAATTAAGTATGACATCTTTTTTTTAACCTCCTAAAATACAACTGCTACTGAAGCTAAGTGATTACAAGGTTCAATATGCTCTGCAGTTGCTCTTTTAAAGACTTAATCACTGTGTGCACATATACAAATTGTTTTGAGACTAAAAACCCAGGCGCTAAATGCTGTACCATTCCAATACTTCTTGATAAAGAAAATACAGACAACCTACAGCAGAAATCTGACTTTAGAGTAGGCAGAAAAATTCATTCATTTACTGAAACTACAATTAAAAACATTGCATTTCCTACCTGAATAGCTCTCATCATTATACAACTAGTACAAGTACTTCTGGAAAAGTGAGAATTTTTTCAGGAAGAAACAAAACCCCAACATATGAATGAGAATGGATTTCACATTATGCTACGTATGTTTTAATTTTTTAATATGCCCTGCTATCGGATAAAGGTGCACATGAGGGTGCAGAGGGATAAGAGTTTAGGTTTGATTGAAAAACCATTCAGAAAAAAACTGAACTTTAAAAATGTGTGGGGAATAGCATGAATTTTAAATAGATATATGACTATTTTAGTCACAAAATTTCATTTATCATGCTACCTGAAGAATGAAAAACGTAGTATCTGTTGCAGATGAGTTCTTATAAAAAGCCGTAAATTAGAGTGGTAAGAAATAATCTCTGCCCCAAATTCAGAAGACTTGCAAGGAGCTATTTCAGTTAAGACAAAATATAATTACATTTGGTTTACACACAAGAGATCTCATATGACAGCTAATGAAATGAAAACGGAACTGTAACCATGGATGTTTACTTTGTGTCTATGTTTAAATATACAAAATGGATGAATAATTATTCTATTTAGCTTTTGAAACTGCAATTTTACTACTGCTGCAATCTCTTTTCAAAACATAAGTGGAATGCAAAACTTCTTAATGCTCTTCTGATCAAGTTACATTTCAATTACACATGCGTAATGGTTCTATGATGCAAGTTAGACCCCTTCATAGATGACATAGAGGTATGGAACAAATTCTGATTAAATAACAAATTGCAGGTGATTGCTTCTGCATGTAATGAATTCCCTCTAAAAATAGCCCTTCTTGCTATTAAAAATTGAGAAGAGAGGGACAACTATACAGCCAAACAAGAGGAGATACAAGAAACCAAGGGCAGTGGGGGAAGGGGAAAGATGGAAAAAAGTCAGAAGGAACCAATCCATTACGCTGTTACATCTAATTAACATGTAGTAGAAGTAGAAGACAAGTAACCATATCCTGGGTGATATCCTGATATGGGATAAACCTTCAATTAGCTCTGCAGACTTAGGTGCAAAGTTTAAGGCTGCAGAGCAGGAACTCCCCTACTCACTGAAACAAAACCAAAAGACCTTGCTGACAAGAGCAAGTGAAAAGGTAACTGTAAAACATGGCAGATCCTTACACTTCCAATAACTCTCTTCTGCTGAAATAACATTGTGTTAAGCCTTGAAAGTCTTACACAGGAATGAAGAAATTTTCACTGGGACACCAAGACGAGGTCTAGTGTTTCCAACCAGCAAACTCAAGAAATTTATGGAGCAAGTTCCTGAATATTAGGAAGATCTAGGCTTCAAGAGAAGTGTGACAGCAGTATTTCTATGGCATTCATTTAACAAGGAAGAAGAAAAAAATGCACCATTTTTAACTATCCGTTCTATGTGGGTATATACTTGCTTATATACATAGCATCGTAAGAATCTCCTCCTATGAAAACACAAAATAGCAGAGCCTGGAAATGGATGAAATATTAAAACTTTCTGCACCTCATGAGGGAGCAGCCACAAGAGGAATGGGCCAGGTGGCAGCTCAGCAGAAGCAGCAGCTGCTCCAGGAAAGGCAAGGAAGCCGGGATGCCATCCTCCAGCAGAGCACAGATCCAAACAGACCTGTGGCAGACTTCTCCGTGGCCACCCCAGCTACCCAAGGCTGATGGATACTGCTTCCTTCACACACCCAGCACAGAAACCTGGTCTCCTCAAACCTCTTCTCTGGAGCAAATCCAGGCTGAGAACTTCAACAAGCACTGCTAATATAAAAATATTTGAGGCTGTTCTCTGAGAATAAAGTGTAGCAGGAGGACTTCTGGCAACACCTTCACTGCACACCCTTGTAGCAGAGCACATCAGAAACTGCAGTGCCTCAGAACTTGACACCTGGGCAGGAGTAAAATTCTTGGTTGCCTCACTATTGACAGCAATTAGATCCAATGCATCTGGAAAGTTTCCAAGCCTGTAGGGTGTAAAAGGTGTAAAACAAGCTACTGCAAGCAGCCATATCCTTTCATTTTATCCTTTCATTTTTGCTGGGAATCTCCATTGGCTGCAAATGTCCACAGACCCTGACAAAAGAGACTGCTTCAGGGGATGGGCTCTGCTCATTATTTTGACTTCATTTAGACAAACAAGCTGCTAGGGAGGTCAAGATTATGCTCCCAATGACTTTGTAATGGAGAGTTCAGGCATTATTTTAAAGGCTGTTTACATAGATGGTACATGGGGAATTAAGTACAGTGAAAATGCAAAATGAGGCATGATTTTTTTCCAGATATATATATTGCAAACTCAAAGTCTGTCTTCACACTCAGATAAAGCTGGCTGACAAGATTTTTCCTAATGTATGCTTGAATAAACCCACGTAGATGGCACAATGGACTGAAGGTGTGCTCTTTAGAGAAATACTTCACTAAACTGCACTTGAACAAAAACACGATACACAAATGACTTGGAAATCCTTGCCAAAACATTTTAGAATTACTTGTGAAAGACCTGGCAGTAAGAAGAAACAATGAACTCATACCAATTTATAAATTTAAATGACACTGTAGAATTCTTTGTCTATCAGAGCATTGCTGTGTGACTGCATAAAGTTAGACACTGCAAAGCCAGCAACTACAATGCACTCTTCTTTTTGCATCACTTCATTTATTTCATTTCAGTGTTGAAAGTCAAACAAGCGAGAGTACTAATCAAGCAAGTGACAGTGCTAATCTGTCTCTTCATCTGAGTTTTGAATAGAATATGCTTCCTTAATGATTCCATGCTCTCAGGTTGATTGGTACTCAAAAAGAATGTGTAAGATAGCATATTAATTGTGATCCAGAACTGCCCATGAACACCAAATAAATGTCTGGTTTATAATTTGCTCTTAATTAGCTTACAGATAAAGTAGATTGCATTATGCAGCCAAACCTCTAACTTAAAAAAAAAAAAAAATTTTAAAAAAGTTTTCAGTCACATCATATTAATAATTAAGCCTGGAACAACAGCACAGCAAGGCTTTTGTAACTAAGCTCCATTAGACAGTTTAAAAAACGGCACAAATGCTATTTAGAAGACATGCAACTAATGTATGTAGCTCCTAATTGGGAGCTATCAGACAGAAAGTTGGACAACTTGGGGCACCTGGGCTCACCCCCTGACCTTTGATAAAACACTTCATGCTTATGTAGATAAATACTTGGCTTCTTCTGAGTGCTAAAATTAGATAAATAGTAAGATGGTTGCTACACTTTTCTAGCTGAAGCACCCCTTTTCAGTTCAACATAAAATATTGCCAAACTTTAAGCGGTCTATTAACATGCTGCGTCTCTGCTCCAGTCTCTTGCAATTTCTACTCTCCCCACTCTTGCATGCAACCATAATGCTGCATTATTCAGGTTTTCAGTATCCTCTCTCATCCCATATGAAGCCTGACTTTTTCCATGCACCAAGATGGAAAGATTCCTCTCCTAGGAGTCACCCACTGAAGTAGACTTCTGCCTGTGGGCGCTTGTACCCCTTGTTACAGGACTTGGAAAGGTCTGTACCAAATGAACCCCAGGACTGTAGGAGACAGAAGGATGGTCATGTGGCTAAGGCAGCTCTGTTCCTTCCTGGAAGACCTGACTTGATATAGTCTTCACCGCCTCACTCCTGGAACCCTCAGTCTTTAACAAACAGCTTCTCACAGCTGATCACTGAACATTTTTTGTCCATCTGCTGAGACTCCAGACCTGCAGAAATGCTGATCGTGCAAAAAGGCACATCTGAAGACATTGGGAAGTCCATTTTCACAATAAATAATAAAATAAAATTTAAAAAAATTCCAAGTACTCTGGGCATTTAAAAGCATGAAAAGAACTTGATGATTTCAGCTTTAAATTTCTCTGTACCTTTTCTTCTTCCTGTAAAATAAAGACAAGTTGTTTCCTCTTTTAGCATATACTTCTCACAGCATCTCTGTGATACTTGTGAAAATCTCATACTACAGCAGGAAACTTTGATTTAGAAATTACCTTTCAGGAGAAAATTTAAATAATTAATTAAATAAGGCATTGGGTGAGGTATGGAGGGGGTATTAAACCCTTTTTTAATTCTGTATTTGTATCAAATACATCTATCAGTGCAGAAACTTCACTCCTGCTTGCTGAACACTTTAAGGCTTGCACTTAAACACTACTAGTTGAACACTGCCTTAATTCACTTCTAGGTATTTACACTGCCTCTCTGCTGTCCCAAGGTTCAGCAAAGTTCAAGTTCTCAGGGGAAAAAAATACATACATATAAAAGGGCATGGAAATGAGAAATATTTTTTGAATATTAAAAACTACTAAGTTCAGTTTCAAGTTCAGATTAAACTTTCACAGTAATTCGTGTTTTATGTGCTTCAGCTTATCCCTTCTTAATTAAAACATATATTTGTCATAAAGATTTAGAGATCAGCAGTTCATTATCATGTTTGCTTGAGCCACTCATTTCTAAATCATGTACTCTTTCCAGCTACTTATCACACAGCAGCACTGGAAGGACTGATTAAAGACCATGGTTTCTGTTGCCAGTGACAACTGTGATAAAAGCATTTTTCACTTAAAAGGAGGAAAGGTTTGATCTAGCGTTATGAAAATAATGTCCTGAAATACAGCAAAGTTTTTAAATCTTAATGGCACTATTTTGCAACAAGATAGATGCACTTGCTCTGACAAAACTGAGGCTATGGAAAGCTTGGCCAGCTAAACACACACACTGTGAATTAAGAAAAGATGAACAGCAAAGTATGTGTTTTAGCTGAAAAAATGTTAAATATGCCAGTAGCAAAGAACCAGAAAGAATATTCAGTCTGTTTATAGCTTTCTAAAGAAACGTTGTCTTCATGTTCAAATTAAGCATGAAAACTCATCACAGTAAGACACAGCAGGGATCAAGGAATAAATGTGTAAAGGGAAACAGAATGGAATGCTGCAATGGTAAGCGTTCCTGCAACCATGCGGATACAGTAGCCGGAATCTACTTGCTTGCTACAGAGAATTCAGTGCTCAGCTGCGAACAACTCCTCCTTCTTATTTGCACAACTGCAAATTTTAAAATCTAGCTCTAACTTATTCCACCATATGTTTTTATTTTTATTTTGTTTGTTTGGTTGGTTTTTTTGTTTGTGGTGTTTTTCATTAAGTCAGTGACACTTCAAGCAGCTGCAAAGCACATCTTAAAGAATATAAACCTTTCAACCACTTTGGCAAAAACTCAAGCTACAATGACTGGAACACTTAAGCAAGAGGAGAAATCAAAGAATTGCATCTCACTCTCCAGGATAAAATGAAGCCCTAGAAGATTAGGAGCGTTCACACAACCAGTTCAGGGAAATCTCTCAGAGATGTAAATAAATGTCCTGAATAAACAATGCTTTATTTTGTTCGTTCTGTTTGTGTTCCCTCTCTCCCCCCGACATAAAAGGTACCAGGAGAAAACAAAACACACTCATCCAAGAAAGTGCACATCTCAGGCATGTTTTTATTTTATTATTCCAAATAGACATTTTCTGACCTATTTCCCTCAGTTTCCTATACTTGGCAAAGCTGCTCATAGCTTCACTAAAGTTCATGTTTGCATAAGTAGACACGTGGAAATAGAACACTAGGAAAGTTGTATGGCAATTAACAGCTATGGAATGCAGCTCAAAGCCATTCATTTAAAAATTACAGATTTTTAAAAGAGGCTAATGACATTTTGGTAATCAGCTTACAATCGTGGACTGTTAAAAGGAGGCAGCACTGAAACTACAGTAAGAAAGGTGTGCTCATATAGAAGCTTTTCTTTGTGTTTGATTGGTTGGGTGGGGTTTTTTCCCCCCCCAAAAAAATTTAGATCCTGTGATTGGTTAGGAAAATGCACAATTTGATAGTTGCTCCTTGTTACCCCCTTCTATTACTATATGGATACTACTCCATGGCACCGGCTCAGTAACAAACTGAAAAAATCAAATGCCCGTTTATCATGCTTTTTAGGAATTTATTTCTGGTGAAAGGATTTGTTTGCTTGTTAAATAGCATAAGACAATGTTAAATGGTTATTGGTTCAACTATACTTTTCCAATCTTCTTGTTTTTCTACCTACCCATAAAGGACTAGTTATCCACCTTCACACTCAGAGTTTAAAACTACCTTTACTATACTGGTGAAAGTTTTGGCATAACATCAGTGTGAATGTAGTAATATATACATACATATATATATATGCCAGTAAAAGTCCTGGGGCAAATACTGACTTAGACTATACTACAGATGAAATTGCCGTTTCCTCAATTCTATATCAAACTGAGACCCGAGTACAATTATCTGTGCCTCTCCCCTCCAAATTATAAAAGTGAAGGAAACCAAGCACTTGGACCCAAAGAACCTCGAAAGGAAGAGGAGCACCCCAGTTTCCCTATGTTTCAGTCCAGGGAGCTGCTTTTTAATGGTGTACTTAGACAAGTAACCTAGTTAATTGAGCAATATGGAAAAAGTATCCTTTGGCAAGAGCAAAGTGCATTTACAGTCAGTAGACTTCGCTATGTTGCTGGTAAAGCCGGTATAGATTAGATCTACATATCCCTTTTTGTACCAGTCCCTCTTATCTTTATCCTGCAGTTTCCAGCTGATTTTTATACTTTATTCAGATGCCAAACCATCTCTTAAAAGTTGGACGGAGCAGCCTGATAGAAAAGATATAGGCTTTCCTGGATCTCCTTTTTGCAAAGGAGGTCTCCAGAATCCCTGCAGCCTCAGAGGAGTTTAGCCAGCTTTTAAACACTTTATGCAAAACTAGCAAGGAGACAGGAGAAGGGAAAAATTCTCTTTCATGCAGTTTGGTTAATACATCTCAAGCCAAGTTTCCAATCCAGGAACAATTGATAAATGAACCAAAATGCAACAGTTTTGACCAAAGGAGAAATAGAAAATAATAGGAAAAATAAAGCTGCAGCTAGAAATTGTGGCTGGAATTCAAACCTCAAGGTGGAAATGAGACATCCAAAGAAAATTCCTATGAAATGAATTTTTCCTTCTCTAAAAATTCAATTTAGTAAGGAAATAAAAATGAAACATAACACTCTAAATCTTTTTCCCATTTGAAGTTTCTTCAGGATTTTGACATTGGCTTTGGAGAAAATGAGGTTCCTCCTAACTCGTTTTCCTTGAAACTATATGGTATTTCTGTGTGTCACAGTCAACAAAAAGGCCATTCTGGTAATATGAAAACTGCTGGTAGCAAGCAACAACCATACCACATTCATGTGGGTGCAGTTTGTTTAAGGTTTTTCAACTTCAAAAATGAGACCTTACCTTAGAGTAACAAGAACCCAATAGTTTTCCTGTCTGAGGAAACTCTCCATAGAAAAATGAATCATCAGTCCTTTGAGTCAGTCAAGCCTTTTAAATACCATATGGATTATTTTTTCTCCTGAATAGCACAAAAAAGCCTCATGTTATTTCTAAAAGTTCCTCAACTACAGATAGATTAACCATTCCTTCTAATTTATTACCTGGCAACGGAATCTCCGGATTTTCAAAGACATGGCATTGCAGGTAAATGTAAACATACAGAAAGTGAGTATACAGAAATAGTAAGAACCATAATTTAAACAGTATTATGTCCTGCATATTTTGAAGAAATTCCTTTCATCAAAATAAATCTGGTGTTTCCTCAGCAGAATTAAAACTACAGAAGTCAAAATGCACTATTATGTCATAATAAATAGAAATAGTTTTTCTTAGTCCTTTAAGGAAAAAGTTTGCATATAATTATGCTTATTGTTCTCAGTTAAAAAAACAAAACAAAAAAAACCCCAAACCAATTCCAGATTCCTTTGACATCTTTTCCAAATATAAGATAGATACATACAGCTCTCCATTTTTCACTCATACCTCAAGAGAAAGAACTAATTATATAGCTGAAAAAACTTTGACCTATACCTGCTGCCATCTGCTTATATGAATGCACAATGGGAAATTTCAAAAGAAAAAGATACAAGGAAATTTCTAGTGCATTTCCCATTATTCAAGAAACCAATGATCAAACACAAATAAACTGCTTGGCTGTAACACGTATGTCCATGTCCAGCCCTACCTTTACAGTGAAGCAGAGAACTAGGAAAGTCATTCCTATTTCCTACCCATGAACCACATCCTAAAGTTCTCCTTAGCTTTCTCAGATAGACACAGATTATGTTTTACAGTGACAGGCTCAGGAAAATTGATCATATATGTGTTGACAGGCTCAGGAAAATTGATCATATATGCTGTAGTTGTATTATCTCTTCATAGCTGGAAGCTAAGGCTAATGCTGCAATAAAAGATGCCCAGATACAAGCTAGATTTTTTTGTTTGTTTGTTTCAACTAGAAAAAAAAAGTCGAAGCAGCTCCTAAAGTTAATCTTATGGGGTTTTACATAGACTTCGATCTTCCCTTTCTACCATATTCCTCACCTTTCATATCAGCATGTTAATAAGTGCCCTGGATTGCTCATCAGTGTAATGGTCTCTTCGAATAGCTCAAATGACTCTTGAGGTAACTCAAAAGCAAAGGAAGAATTTTACTGAAAAAACTAACAACAATCGAGAGCCTCACTTTACTGGTACCATTGGGCCATGTTAAGGTTCACATCTAACATATCAATTTTTCTGCTCCCTTACTGCATAAAGTATGATTTCTTCCTAATACTTGTAGACAAGACAGTCATTAGAGTGGAATACTATTTGAACTATGAGAATAATTCAAATTCTATTGAGCTATTTTTTTAAAGTTGAGTTAGTGATCAACAATGATAACATGTTGGTCTCCGTGAAGCAATGCCACAGCTTTCTGAAAGTAAATCAGCAGGCATTTATAAACACCATCCATGCCAACTAGTCATTGTCTGGTCATGTTTGTCCCATTATAACTGGCACTCTATAAAGGATGCTGAGCTAAAGGTTTCAGCTTAATGACTGCACACATAAAGTTGCAAATCTAGCACACAACATAAAACAAAATACTTAACTTCTTCAGCCTGCAAATACCTGGGGGTGTGAGGTTACTGCAAGATTTGAATAGCCATGATCTTCTTAACACAGACTTTAATGCTAATTTTGTATTCCACAACTAATTTTACAGCACCAGCAGTGCTATTCAGTGCTATTAAATTTATGGCTAATAATTCACCACTAACAACTACCCCATCCATTTGTTATGCTAGCCAATAGCAGAACAGGCAAGTGGGCATGCTTAAAACTTTACTGAATGTGAAATTCAGTTCATACTCCCCTGATGTCATAAAACACCTCTACGTTCATTCCCCAGGGGAAAGGGCATTGCACGTGCCAAAAGCCTAAACTGACCTTGAGAATGAGTGATCCCACCTACTGTTCCCTACACAATTACAGAAGCCTACAGCTTTTCCCCACACAATGTTGCTATGGGCTGTGAACACAAATAGCCACAAGTTGAAACCTGAACTTTTTAGACAAACAAGCAAAAAGACTGTAATATAAAGCTATTTAACTCTCACTAATAATGGCAGTAGTTCCATTACTTATGTTTAATAATTAACTTAAAAGGTTTGAATTGTAATTTAGTTTTAATTGACACAAGCTTTAGTTTGGAAAAATGCTACTGAAATAAATAAGTTAAAGCTTCACATATTTTACTTTATTCATTACAGAAAGCACTATCACCATTTCAGGGCTGCTGGTAGATTTCAATAGCTGAGGCAAAAGAGGTTTCTAAGGAGTCTAAGGTGAAATAGTGTGGGTTATAATCATACTCATCATTTTCTCCCTACAGGGACAGTAACAAAAGTTCAATATCTGCCCTTGGAATTTAACTGTGGTTTGGGAAACATTTGTGGAATTTTTTTAGAAATTAAATTTTTTTCAGTCTTCAGAACTTTCAGACTGTCTTATCATAATGTTAACTACTGTTGTGAACTACAAGCCAACAAAATCTACTACTACAAGATAAAACAATCGGCAGAAGCCAGAAAACATATTCATCAGAGCTACTGGTTTGTATTTTGATACCTGCATGATGGTTTGATGTTTATTTTTCTGATCCATTAGCTGGCACAATATGCCACACGACACACAGGCTATGTTCCCCATCAAGACTGTTGTGGCAAACATAATTAATTATACATTTCTCACAAATCCATTTATCTGGCTTGACCCAGTACACATTAAGTTCCTATATAGAGACGTACAACAGAAAGATAGCTCAAAGAAGCCCCTTATTCAAGTAGGCAGAGCAATTGTTCAGTATAAAATCACTTGAGATATATACCCACAACCTAGTTTAGAGCCGTTTCTTCAGAAAAGGAATAATTATGGGAAGGTAATGCAATGTTGAAATAATTTATTTTCTAAAAATCATGCAAAAAAATATGCTAGAACAATGCTTCCATGTATTAATCTAATGCCAAAACTATGCATTTTGTCATGGTATTGTGTCAGCAATGTATCATTCCATAAGAGCTATAAGCCATTACCGAAAGACCTTGTTTTCACAGTATACAGTGTGGCAATAGAATAATCCATTCTTTCTCTGATGAAGTCATAAAACTTTTAATCTTTTCAAACAAGTCGGGTTTTGAATTACCTGAGCATAAAATTTCAGATGCATCTTCTCTAGCTCTTACCATGTATCCATATTCATGCAATTATTTTGGGAAAAGAACAAATTTTTGTGAAACTCCAAGAAAAACACAACATCAGTATGAAACCACATATGATAAATCTCGGACTAAACATTACCTTCTGTGAAATTAAGAAGTTTTCAAGTTATAAAACACATTCTCTTTACCTAACACTATAGTTTATACTGGGAAGGCCAACATGTTATGCTACTCAGAAACATCATGGTTCTGAGAAGTTTGTGGTGTTAGAGACAACAGCAGCTCCTGATTTGGCTTGCAAAAGTGGGTGTCACAGACACGATTTTGAAACATACAGGAATTTAGGAGCCAAATTCCTACTGTTTTCATGGTCTTCCTTGAAACAAACGAAGATGACTAAGAAATATGAGCTCTACAAACACCTGAGGGAATAATTTAATGGTCTCCACAGGTGTAAGAAAAAGCAAAAGACTGGAAAATATTCAAGAGAGGGTTTTAGATTGAAATATAGGTGTGTTAGAGAAACAAAGGCATTTTGGAAGACCAAGATTTAGAATCTAAGTAAAGAGCACAAAAATAAAAAGAGGTAGTAACATAAAATATAAGGGACCAAGAAATACATTGTAAAGAATCTGCAGGATTAAAAAAGACTTCTTTCAGTCTGCATGCTCAATGCAAGCAAAATGGGAATACAGGAAGTAAAGAGGATACATCCAGAAAATTATTTTCCTCCAGAACTACAAACTTATCTCTTCCCATCAGCTCAGAAACACTGAGGTTTCTGCAATCCCTTTCCTGTCCCACAAGATCATTGCGATTAGAAGTCCAGCAAGAAAGCTGTGAGCTGGCTGCAGCTGCTCCCAACACTGAGCAGCAGGGCAAGTGCAGCCTGAGGCAATGGAACTACACTGACAGGAAACTAAATGGAAAGTGTTGTATTAATTACCATGAAATAGATAAGCTCAGGGAGTCAATGATGCCAGAAAGATCTTGTCATTCTCCAGTCCTAAGCAGTTAACTGTTGCTCAAAGAGCTCAGTGCATTTTCTTTGTCTCATGCCAACTACCTCTGGCAAATCTTTCTGCCGATCTTTAATAAAGAAAATACAACTAGATTTAAAATTTTAGATTTAAAGTTAAAACCTAGCTTAACATTTCAACAATACAACTTTCAGCTGCAAAACACTTCAAGCACTTTTCCTCTACCCAAGACAATCTTCAGAAGAAAACACTGAGCTGGGCTAAAGCTCCTGTGAAAATCTGAACCATTTTTCTTAATGCAAATCCAAAAACATAAAGGCATTGGTTAAACTTCGGTGCTGGTTCACTCAAATTCACTGCTGGACACAGCACATAGTCTGAGGGCAGTGTCCATTTCCCAGATTTTGAAGTCACTGAGAAGACTCTGCCTGGCCTAGGTCTAGTTGTTTCATTGCTCCAAGAGACACAGCGATGCCACAAGACAGCCACCGACTGGCAGAGCTAACAGCTGCTTAATAAAAGGCAAACTCTGTAAAGGTGGAAAACCAACAAATAAAACAATGAAGAAACATGTATGAATGGAAGGGCAGAAACTCTGCAGCTGAATCGCAATTATCTGGAATTTTAAAAATCAGTAAAATGGTAGTTAGAAAATCCATCTTAACAAAAAACAAAACCAAAAGGAATTAAACAAAAACTGTAAATGCATGAACTATTTAAAGACATCCATCAGCAGAGTTTGCTGGTAACAGATCAAAGTTTGTCTTCTATTCACTTCATGGAACAGTCGTAAATTGAGGCAACAGGTTTTGCTTTCACAAATTAATTTTTTTCAGATACTAGTGTTTTTATTGGGCTTGAAGGTTTGTCTGGGAAGACAATTCTTCCACCTTGACTACCCAAATTAACCCCAAACCTGGTTACCAATAAGAACTTAAAATTTGCAAAATGAGTCATAAATAAGCCTGAGCTTTGGGTTTCAAGGTTTCAGTTGATATCAGTGGGAGCTGTGGCACTCTCATCCCCTCAAAGCTGTTCAAATACAGCTCTCAAGAGAAGGTGAGGAGTACTTGATCTTTTCTAAGTCCTTGACAAAGCATAAAGCTCAAGGTGGTATGTAAGATTAAGTGAAGTACAACATTTAACATATACTAAAATGAACATGGGAAGCTTCTTATCTAAATATAAACAGGCTAGGCACTCTATAAAGGATGCTCCCAGTGTCCCTTTTAATACTACACTTAAACCCAGTCACTCCTCTTTTCAAATTTGTGTCACAGGTTGCATGCTCCCTGCATGTTCAATCTGTGGTCAATACAACAGTACTAAAGCAGAAACTTTTGAGCAAATTTAAAAATTACCAAAGAGGTTTCCACAAAGGAGACTGACGGGACTTGCAGGACCAGCAAATCGCAAAACAACTGTTGCCAAAGAAATACTTGCTAATAAATGTAATTCCTGACGGATATGCTATCCAGATTTTTTACAGCAGTCAGAAGGAACCCTGAAGGGTTTACAGCTACTGTAAAATCTGCTTTGACACTTATGACTAGTGAAAAGTGTACTCAAACTTTCATATTCCTTTGTATTCTCTACAGTTTTCTGCAAGTATTTCTAGAGTTTACAATGTCCAAAAAACCACCAACTGTACTGACAGAGGTCTAAGAAAAAAATAATTGTGAATGCATATGATATGCCTTGGATTTTTATAGAGCTATTTCTAAACACATTTTGAAAATAAAAAATGCAAATAGTTAAATATTTGCCCTTCCCACAGCTGAAATTTCAGCCTTTAAAAAATAATCGACTTCAGTATACTTCTATCCATGCTTACATAATTAAATTCCAGATACATGAATAGTAATTATATATTTTTAAATTAATAACTCATTACTCTTCTCTCAGACTACAAATTGCCAGACTAGATAGACTAGCACTATCTCAGCAATAATCTGAATACTTTTAATGGCTTTTTTTGAAGTGAGTTCACCTGCGTGAAGTAACATAAAGTAATCTTTTATCTTCAACTTCTAAAATAAACTGAACAGAAACTCACTATGCATACACATTATTGGCAGATTACAGTTTGGATAATGATTTCTACTCACTTTTCCAATAACCTCATGAAGTTCTTATCTGCTTATTTACCGATATGTGTTTTTCCATTCAAAGATTAAATGTACTTCAAATTTTCTGATGATTGCAAGAAAATGTAAAATGTTAATGCAGATACAACTGCCTTCTGACATCCAGCTTTCTGAAAACAGATGACATCTCTTAGTGGCTAAGGTCACGTCTCCGGAATACTACTAAAATTTAATATATGCTTATAACAAAGTTTATACTCAAACATACTAAGGAAAAAAAAAAAAAAAAAAAAGAAGCAGCTTCTGTATAATCTGCATTATTTTTATTGCTTTCATCATGACAGGGAAAAAAAAAGGTTTTTTTTTCCCCTCGTAATAATGTCATACATATTTTGTATGATTACTGTCCATTCCTTATTTTAGGACTGAATATACTTTTTGAGTAAGTACAAAGTTCTATTTGACATAAATTCAAAGAAACCTAATATGGAATCTGATAATGAAACTTTACATCTTTAAGATGCATCCACCAATTGCTCCACAGTAAGGAAATCAACAACTCTCTCCCAGCTGCAAAGATTACATAACAACCTAACTCTAGCAAGCAAAATCACCTTGCTGAAGTTGCTCTTCAGTAATACAAATCCTCTGTTTCCCCTCTACCAACATTAAAACAGAAACTTTTTGTTATGCAACAGACTTCATCACAGCCAGTAAACTATGATTTTGTTCAATGACAATATGGTTTCACTCTTTCATGGAAAATTAACTACTAAAATCAAAGCTAAGCAGTCAAGCAGTTAGGGGATGCTTGAAATCAACTTTTTGCAAGTATATGTATGCACGGCCTCAAATCAGTGTTAAGGCAAAGGTTTCCTAAACGTATCATTTTTCAAAAAAGCTCTTTACCATAAAACTAAAACATGAGGTTATATATTGCAGGAAAACTGATTTTAGAAACACCTTCACACTTCAAGAAAAACTATCCAAGAACAGTAACTACTTGAAAACCTTCCAACTACAGACTCTTATCAACAAAAATAGCAAAATTATGCTGTAAACAAATAATGATCTCTTTTTCATGATATACAGACACTTCAACAAGAAAGTCTTTTTTGGGATGAGCAAGTTACATGAAAACAGGTATATTACACACAGCTTCATATAGGAATTCTTCATAACAAAAAGCAAGGACTACAGCAAGCAGAAAATGAGCTGCAAGATTGACTTTCAAATTCTAAGCTTGGTAGTGTTATTCCATTCTTGGTTTATTATCGTGTAGCTTGATCTGACTAGCAAATATGCTCCACTGAAATTCTGTTTGCTTTACAGTCACATCACTGCTACAAGAACTTGAAATCTTAACGTACTTTCCATGGCTGGTTTTCTTTCAATTTTTACCTCAACTTCTTTCTTCTCTTTAGCATCTGGGTTTATTGATTTCCAAATAACATTCACCGTCATGAAGTAACATCGTCCTTTTGAGAGTCATTCAATTTTGAATTCCATTTGTGGAAATGAATTGATGACTGAGTATTGAAAGTTTTCAAGTAAATTACATTAAGTATGAAACGTCTTATTTACCTTCTTGGTGCGAATGCAAGATGAAAAGTAGCGAAAAATAACAAAACAGGAACCCTAGTTCCATCTACTGACCAAATATTTCCAAGTAACATATATCAGTATCTTGTCTTAAAAAAGACAAGTTGGAAATGTGTTAGTATTTCAAATCATTATGCAATGTAATAGAGGAACATCTGACATATATGTACATGAGACACAATTATTCTTATTATATCAAATAGTACTTTCCCAAATAATATATTACACAGACAAGAATTGCCATGTAATATATGAGATCTCCTTCCCAGCTTTTGTAAAACCAGCAGTGTAATCCACATATTTTAGAAATGAAGGAGAAAAATTATCTATATACAGATTTGTATGGGATATTGCATAGAGACCTGTGCAATATTTATCAAAGCTCATTTACTCACAGAAAATACAGCTCTGTATTCAGAGCTGTTTGTGATTTAGGTCAAAATTCAGTGAATAGCTTTAACCAAGAAAAGAAAAATGTGGAAGTCAATGTTTTGCTTCAATATTTTTGTTCAAAAAGTTATAATTCCAAAACATTCTGTTTGCAGGTAAGCTAAGTATTCTGTGCTATTCTCAGAGTATCTACATTTTGTTCATTTCACTGTATAAAACCAGTTTTGGTTTGCTATTGCCATGGACGTTATCATACTTGGTGATCAAAGATTTAGATCGTATTGCATCAATATAATTTCTCCCTATGACTATGAACAAAACAGGAATATTCAGGAAGAGTCAAAAATTATACAGGAAGAGGCAAAATTTTATTCCTTAACATATATCATGAACAATTCCATCTTTCCCAGACTTGCTACCCTAGTCATAATAAATCATGAAGAAAAATAGTTGAAATCCATGTAAGACAAGCTCCAGCTCAAATACCAGATTCACTAGGAACTGGTAGAAGAGCAAGTGCTACAGAAGCAAAGACTGTGAAAATGTCAGAAGTCAGTCACTGTTTTTTTTTTGTGGAAAAGCAGCATTACAGTAAGCATTTGTGTCTCAGTTGCTTAACATCATTAAGCTGATAAAACAGCAACATGAAGCCTCTTACATTACCATCCAGCAAGTTCTGAATATATAAAGCAGTGGTAGAGAACACTAAGACTATGCACTGAATAGCAAAAAGAGAAAGCAGTTAAGAAAGCAGGAAAACCACAACATCTCCTCTAAAATAGAAAATAAATAACAGTACAAGGGTTTGTTGTGACAACCTCATTGAAACAATGGCTTCAGAGTCAAATATACTAGCAGACAATGTTTATTTTGTGACATTAAACAGTCAAATTACCATCAGGATTTCAAGCACAAAAGCCTCAACCTATCTGGTTATCACAACAAGAACAGTAGGAAATATACATAAAAGTGTGAAAACATGGATGAACACACAAAGAAAGCAATAAAGAAAACAGTTTTGGAATTTAAATCTTTCATAGAACACAGTTTAGATAAAAACAAACTTACATCCTTTTTTCTTCTCCCAGAAAGAATAGTAACACTCTAAATGGCTGAAACTAATGAAAAGCTTAAAATCTTACTCAAAGCAACCACCTGGCTGTGCTTTATCATTAGCTCTTGTTACACCTGAGGAACTGATGGCTTAACAATGCTGAAACACCAAGTCTCAATAAACAGACCACACTTCTGAGTCCTCATTAACCAACCAGTGCTGACAGAGGTCAGTCTGCCCAGGAGTTCATAGGAGAGATGAAAGTCCAGGGCCAGGGGAGAAGCAGACAAGGCAGGTGCAGGCTGATAACAAACAGGTATCAGGATTAAGCACCAGACCTTGTATTAGACAACACAAGGAACAAGGTCATGAGGGGCAGACCATCAGAACGCGGGAGCCCCCATGGAGCATGTCCACACTTCAGTTCAGTGAGCATCAAGAACCAGAAAGCTCTTACCTGTGGATAAAATAAAACTAACTATCAGGCCCACAGCTCCATTCTTGGGCCCACATCTAGTCATTCTTGGGCCTTCAGAAGCAGGTCAGGATGGGAAATGGCTGATAGTCCAGTGACAGCTGAATCCCTGCACCTGCCAGCACCAGATGGTTAATGAGAAATCTATAGTTTCCTTCAACTATTTGGAGATATGATTAGGAGCCTACTGCATGATAAAGACAAGCATTCTCTCTGGCCAGAGAATTTCACTGACCAATCGATGATTTTTCACTGAAAACAGCCAAAGTAGACACTGAGGGCTTCTGGGCTTACCAGGGCTGGCAAACAGTCGCACCCAACTCAATTATGCAAACAAAATCTCTTCCCTTATGGTTACAGGTAAAGAGTACAACAGGCTTCAGTCACAGTTCAGTCTTCTGATTGTTACAGAAATACAAATTACACTGAATAAAATAATTTAAGTATGGGCACGTATCTAGAGAATTCTGTGATAGAAGTGTTATATCTGCCTTGTTTTTAATTTCTTTCAATATCTAAGTCCCCTATTTAAGGAGACAGAATTGCATAATACAAGAATTTTTTATTTGGCTAACATCATTAACAATTTGCCTAGGAAGTTAATTCAGCTACATCTAGAAAGGCTTAAAAGCAACAAATTAAACATGCTCCATAAGGATTGTAGTATAGGACAGATGTTACATTACAGTATTATTATATTGTGACATGCAGTACCGACCAGTAAAATGTGAAGGACTGCTTTGTGCTGTTTATCTGAATATCAATATAGTCTTCTAGGTACAAGGTTCACTAGTGATTTCAAAGCCTGCATCTCAATTATTGTTTCAACTTCTTTCCAAAAGGTTCAAATTTTGCTAAGTGACCTTCACTAAGATTTATACACAAAATGAGTGCTGCAACCCACTGAGAGAGGTAATTTATTTCCTGAATTTTTATATTATCCATACACGTTGTCCTTTATTAGTATTCATTCAGTAAGTAATAACAGGAACCTGAGAACCAAAAGGAGGCTTCTAAATGATCTGAATGCATGCAAAAAATAGACATAGAAAACTGATTAGAGTAAAACTAATTCAGGTTTTTATTTTGTTAAAGCTTCATTGAATTCCTCAAATTACCCTTTAGAATGTGTAAATCCAAGAATTACTTGGAATTTAGAGTAGCTCAACCGGATTCAGCATAACTGCATATGATCATATAAATCCCCAGCTACAAAAGTAATCTGCAACCTTGGCGTTGAGATCAGCTTCATTTTCTATAGGCCAAAGAACTCTTCAGTCATCTAAGAGCCAGCAAACGTACACACGTAGCAGGTCCAGACCAATTGTGCTTCAGAGGGATTTATCTCTAGGAAACAGATAAAGAAAGAGATAAATAAAAAAGGAGTACTCCCTCCATCTGGATTTATTTTAGGATATAGAAAGTTAATTCTACTTTGTAAGTCTCTAGAACACTAACAAACAATACCTTTTTGCCAACAACAAGAAAAAAAAGGCTCTGAGCTTCTCGTTGTGAAGGGCCATTGCAGCCACCTCTGCAGCACATACTTCAGAGAAGGCTGCACCTTCACTTCATGTCTAGTAGTATCTCTAGGTTTCATGTTGGCATTTGGCCTGCTGGCACACACTTACCCAGTTGCTTTCAGAAGACACCAGGAAACAGTGATTAAAAGAAGCTGATTTTTCCAGAGGCAGAAGCCCAAGTGAAAACTCCCCTGGTGAGCACCCAGGTTCTCCTTGATTGCTGGACATGTGCTGAAGTGTGGCTTTCTAGCTGTGGCTCTGCCAATGCATAAGTACAACTCTGACCTCCAGCAAAGAGACAAACACCACCTCGTCAGTCTGTTTTGCAGGTTGCCTGTAATCCTTGTAATGATGAGAGGAAGGGAGTTTAAGAATGAGCAGCATTAACATGAAGACCATTAACTAAAGCTTGTATATTCAACAGTTCTTTCTTCTCTGTTTATTTTTCATGGATGTCTGGTCTAGCAATATTTAGGGTAGCCATCAACTGATTTTCAGTCTCTGCTTTTCCACCCCACACTCTTTATTTGAGGCAATCAGGCTGCCTGCAGTTTGTTTTAAAGATTCATTTTGGTGAAGTATTAAGACAATGCTTTATAAACCGTTCTCCAGAAAATGCCATCTACTTTACCATTTTTCAGTCTGGCACCTGGAAAAAGATTTGCCATAAGAGGCTTTTCTACCCACCAATAAGGCTGCTTTAAAATGCACTTTAACATACATAGTGAAGGCACTGACTTAAATCCTCCTATTGGTATCTAGGAAGGAAAAAATTGGGGGCAGGATGCCGGGGCAAATGGCAAATGCGACACTGCTGATACACAGGTAAAAGCCTGACTTCTGTCTGGAGACCAACTAACAGAATTTGACCCAGAAACTGAAACACAAGTGAAAGCAGCAAGAACAATTTGAAAGAAGCAGAACAAGGATTAGAGGTCCTGCAACTTACAGCTCCCATGTAATTATAACATAGCAATCAATGCCAAGAACACGCCAAGATTTCGAAACATCTTATTTTAAAATGAGATAGTATCAAGCTATCCTTAAAGAACAGGTGTAATAATGTCATAATTTCTGAAATCTTAGTGACTTCAGTGTTATGAAATGTAAGAGCTGAAATCTGTTCCTGAAATCTTTGGTGCCTACTGGTACCATGTCCCAGTAACGTGTCTAGCCCACAGCGTAGAAGAAAATTCATTTTTATTGAGACTGACTAGCATATGATCTAAATTCAGAGTGCTCTGAATGGTGAACAAATTTAAAAGATAAGGCTTGCAACCAATTCCAGCAGATTATCTAAACATGTTGAAAATTGCCGTACAGATATTTGATACTTTGAAAATTATTATTTTGTCGTATAATTGCTCAAGGAATAAACAAACCAAATCACTGTCTTTCTTCATGGCAAAACTGCCCGATAGAGTTTTACCAATTTCCTACATTCTTTTCATCCTTAATGAATAGGCCTTGCTTTTCTTTTTAATACAAACTGCAGGAGAAATGCTTTTTCAAACAGTTTTTAACAGCATAATCAGTTAAATATTAAAGCAGTCTACAGAATAGATACTCCCTACAGCATATGGATATGATTGTGTAACAACTCTGTAATAAGGAAAACAATTTAAGTCAAAAGATACACATTTCCTCCACAGCACTTTTCAAAAAACATTTTGAAACCAGGTACCATGTAGGCTTCTTGCTCCTGAGCAGCAGATTATTTTTTTTTTCAGTTGAGTTGGCCTTTTTGCATTGTTCATACCCTTCTTGGCCGTACCTGAAAAGGTGTATTGATTTTTACCTGATATTATGGCTCTTGCTGTACCATCAATATGGCATCAGCTAGTGCAGACCTAAGATCCAAGCATTACTATGGCCACGTAACACCACCTAATTGGTAGTGACTACTGTTCTCTGTAGAACCTTTTCCTATTCTGTGCAGTTCTAGTAGTATGAATAACATGTGTCAACATACTGAAGCAAAGAAGTATTCTGCATAAGGTGATGCAGAGGGAAGGTCTTTCACTCTCAGATCATCAAAACAGAGAGGAACCAGGCTCACTCTCAAAACGCAAAATCATATACTTTAATTCAAATAATGAGCTTTATTCCAAGGTAGCATATATAAAGAGGGACAGGATGATCCAAATGCAGTTAAAAGCAGTGATCTTGAGACATCAGATGTAGGTAACAGCTAATAAAAAGGTAAAACACCACCAAGATCAGGAACCTGACAGACACAACCACTGTAGCTGCTATGCTTTACAGTCATAAGCAGTAAGACAGTATTAAATTGCGTATGTGAGCATCTGACCATTGTACCTCTGACTCCATCAGTTGTGAAAGTGCACAGGTACTGCCACCCTCAGATGCAGCCAATTAAAAATACATTCTTCCAGCTGCAGCCACAGACATGCAGTCACAGACTTAATGATTTTAATCACAGCATTGCCACCTATTACATCTGTGGTCTTGAACAAATTCTCTCTTTGCTTGAGTTTTTGCAGTTGTAAAGGGTGCAAATAATACCAGCCAACCCTACAGAAGTGTTGCTAGATTTACTATTCAGTAGCAGTTTGAAAATTAATACTGCTGTATAAACATCACATTTTATTGCGGGGCTGAATGCAAACTAATAACTAGCATTCCAACTGCCATTTTCTACATCCACTTTATTTTTTTCAAACACGTGCAAAAATATTCTCTCAAAGTTATAGGAACATGTGCTTACTGAAGGGAGCATAGACTTGTGTCTTTCTCCAACCTACAAATCTCCATTCAATAAGATTTAGCTTAGTCTATTCCTAGAATATCAGAAAATTATTCTTGTATTTTCATGATATCAATATGTTATGGTATTTTTACTGACATATAAAAGAAATACTACGGTAAGGAGCAAAACTTGATTTTTGACGTTCCAAAAAAAAAAAAAAAAAAAGGAAAACAATTAGAAAGCCCTCACCCCCA
>VZRU01018973.1:0-19109 GCA_013398155.1 Pedionomus torquatus | reverse complement strand
AAAAAAAAAAAAAAAGGAAAACAGATTGAGAGTCCTGCCACTCCAAGCCTCCATAGCAAACACAGTATTGACCCCTTTGAACTAACCTTAAGCCACAGGTAATTATATCAAGTTTTNTGGTGACGTGGTCGTCATCCTGGGAGCTTGATACGGTTTTGTATATACTGTATACTCCCTTTTTTCCTAAATTTCCTTTTTATTATATTACTTATATTTTCATTAAAGTAGTTTAGTTTGTTCTAAACTCTTGAATCTCTTTAACTCCTTCCTCTCCTCTCTGACCAAAAGGGGGGAGGGGGGAACATCTGTCACTCAGGTTTTGGTAAATTTGGCTGAAACCACGACATAAGGAAAACCAAGAAGTTCCTAGTAGTGGCCCTGACAATCATCATCTCTATCAGCAAAAGGAATTTGAGAGAAAGCCTTCCCATCTCTACAGGTACAGGACCTTTGTGGTGCTGAGACACTTTCCAAAGGAGAAGCCCCTCAGTTAAAGAGCCTTGCTCCTAAGCTTGTGCTGGCAAGGGAAGTGTTAGTTTTTTTTTCCTTCAGTAAAGGAAAGTTTATGATTAAACCATGCCAGAAACAAACAGCAGTGAAGAACTAAAAACCAACATGCTACTTATATTAGGCAGAGGGAAAGTTGGAGGGATTATATCCTCTGCTTTGCAGAGTTCCTAAGTTGGGGGAGAGATCAAATTCAGCAGTACTACAGCAATCTTTATAAAATCCTGGTGAAAACATTGATGCTGCATCCCCTTGTGCTAAGACAGCAAGTCTTCAGTACTCAGACCTGCTTATTTTAGTGTCTTCAGAGACCACAAGGATTTCATAGGCAGACCTTTTACTGAGACAGCTGAAGCTTGCTTAGACATAAACCGAAATATCAAAACATTAAACATAAGCTGTGAAGGCCTCACGAGGCCCATGGTCTAGACAAAGCTGGAAAGTAATGCCACCATTTGCACCAGCAGCTGAAAAACATATTCTGATGAAGAGTCATGTTTGGGGAGGCCTATTTATTGGGGTGGTGGGGTAAGATCAGTGAGACAGAGGTTGCTAACAGCAGTAAATGCTAAGTGAAGCCCAATACTTTCAATGGGGTGATCTGCTGTGGAGCTTGAGCTGCAGCATCCTTGGGTTCAGTGCTGCTTGGAGTGCCCTAACAAGAAAGCTGCATCATCTGAAGCCCTGGTACGTACAGGCTCAGACAGCGAGTGACCCGCCTATCTGATGCCAAGAGGGAGCACTCACCACAGTAAGAAAGGCACCCAAGGCCAATAAGACATCCTCATGCACAAAAAAAAAATCTTTTGCACAAAAATGGGAAGAGACTCATATTGCATACATAGGTAGAGGATACAACAGAACAGAAAGATAAATGAATCATAAGCAACATCTAGTTTTAAGCCCATGGAAATGAAAATTTTACCAGAGTCAGATTTAAGCAATACCAGAGAAAGGATCGCGCTTTGATTAGTTAACCTGAAAAAGATTAAAGGTACACTTTAATCTCTAATTTGTCCTTAGTAGAGACACAGTGTAAGCATCACCGAAGTAGACAGAAGTCCCTACTCCAATCATCTGATGTCCACAGCCACCCAAATTACAGACAAACAAGAAAACAGCTACAGACAAAGCTTCATGAAAGATACAGCATCCAGGTTTCTTTTCACGCAGTAGACAAATAATCCTGAGAAAAGTGCTGTTTGATCAGCACTTTTATTAGAATAAGCAAACAACCTAATTCAGATTGCATATCCAGGAGGTCTTACAAGAAGTGCTAACTTCTTCTAAGAAACTTAAATCATATGTTAAGTCAGTCTGGATATGACCTACATTATAGTTAACACACTCTGGTAAATAAGACCCAGTTGCTGAAGCCAGCAACTTCTTTCATATTAGAAGCTGCTTTCTAATCTTTAACTGCTAAGGCTGATAAATGTAGTTTCCATTTTAAATCTGTACTGTTGTCACTCTGAAGGTATTTTGCTAGGAAAGAGAAAAGGGTAAATAAAGAAAAGATCTGAAAGTAGTACTGAAAATCACTTCATGATGCTCGCTGTTTCCATTAGCTCAGCCAATCATCCTCTTCCACCAACATCCTCTTTATCAGAACAATGACAATACTTAGCTACTTAGCTATTAAATGAAACCAGGAGCAATCTCTGATGATAGTGTTAGAAAATAAATTTATTTTAAAATGGCACATGACAGTGCTGCTTTGCTAGTCACCTTTCATTCCCTAGCTTTACTTGACACATCAGACTGACAACTGAAATTAAAAGCATGCAAATGGTCGGAGTCCCTGCCATTCTTGTCACTAAGTAACATCAGTGTTCTCACATCATGACTATTACTTGTCCTGTTCCTGCTCAAAATCCTTTGAGAATTGTTTCAGTGCAAGATTTGTGTTTACAAGTAATGTTAATCAATATCAATCACACTCACAAAGCTTATTTATGCATTGAGCATAAAGGCAGTCAGAGTATAAATTTGGTTTTTACATGTGCTGAAAAAAGGAGGAAGCAATAAAGTATACATGCACACAGATGATGAGGGTCTCTGTAGACAGTTTATAGAATGGTACATTTGATCTCAAATTATTTTGATTTGTGTGTAGAGTCTGAAAAGCTTGAAAAAAACCAATGGGAATGACACAAAAAGCAATGTATTTTCAAGAGCTACATAATCCAGAGGAAAAAGAACCAACCAAACAAAACAAAAGAGAAAAAAAAAATAATAAAAGAGAACATCAAACCTTCAGGGACCAGAGTGATAGTGATAGAGAAGAACACCTAGGTTTCGGCTGTGACCCACAGCACTTATATTTTTCTATCCCAGAACTTACACTGACCTCAACTTTTTATTGCTCAATTTGTGTGCTCTCCTCACACTTCCATTTTCAATCAAGAATCGAGAGAGCTTATGTATGAGCTAGGCACATTTCTGCTCATCTAAACCAGAGTTTTGGCATGTATTTCAGGAGTACGTAGGCTTTTGAGACAGGTTTCAGCAGCAGTTGGTCAGGTGTTTCGAAAAAGCAAATTTCTTTTAGGCAGTTCCTAAAAACAACAAAAAATCTCCAAACAAATTAGAGGCTTAAAACAGATCTACCTATCATAGATTAACTGAAAAACTAGAATTATTAAAGTGCAATGGGAATATGCAAAAACGATGCAACTGCACTTATGTGGTGAAATATGAAGTAAACCTGTATTTTTAGTTCAGGGATACTCAAATGTTCATTTCAGACACATTAAAAAGTTTTCCAGTGGAAGGGCACAACCACATGTCACAAATATAAACCTACCAATAGTAGATCTGCTCTTTAAATTACTTTTTGTTGATTCTTCAGAAGGCGCCCACAAACCTCAGGCTGAAAGCCATCAATTTACTGCTTCTGGTCAGAAGACCTTTGCTCACCTCAAAACTGTATACCACAAGTTTTGTATCAGTCTGCAAAAACCTGACTTATTTTTAAAAACCACAACATATGCAGTAAGCTGCAAAATATCCCTGCACATTTACTGGTAAGCGGGTTATACTTAGTTTTTACCAATGCTAGCAGTCCATTCTGGATTGTATTACAGTGATTTTTTAAGGACTACACAGCAATTCGCAGGAAAAACTTCAGTCCAACATTTCAACCAAGGCCTCCGATAGAAACCCCAACATTATACTAAGAAATCAGCAAAAGTCCCACCTGAATAAATAAGTCAAATCCAAAGAACTACTGAACAGACAGAAGGCCTGCATTCATTTACCAAGTGATGAAATATAATAAAAATGTTACATTAAGTACCTAAAACTACTAAATAGTCAGAATTGTTGTAGACCAAGGCTACTTTTTCAGTCTAAACACCACATGGGTGGATGTGTTTTTCTTTCATTTACTGGAAACAAAAGTCATGCTATGTCAGCATATGGGCTGCTAAATAAATACACATTAAAATTTTAGAAAGAAAAGGGACATTCTTTAACATAATCTTCCTGCAAAGTTGCTGAAAAAAAAACAACTAGTTTACAAGAAAAAAAATATTAAAGGAAGTGAGAAGATCTGATGTGTCAAATTGTAAAAATACAACATGAAAATTAAAAGCAAACACTGAAATAAGAGGGAGAATTCAGAAAAAGAATGAAGAAAGGTAACTGCCATGTATAAGCCTCCCTCAGTAAAGCATACAAAAATGAACAGAATGATAATCATACAAAGAAAGATACTGAAAATATTAATTTGGCAGCTACCTCATTTAAGAGTGATTTTTAAGTTAAACAGAGGTGCCACATTGACTTATCAAGAAGACTACTAGGCAAAGCACGTTACTTCTGAAAAAAACAAGTTGGGGCTAAATTGCAGAAGTGCAGAGCTGCAATCTTAACACATGTAAAAGAAAAATAACTCAAAGCAGAATTTATTGTCATTAAATCTGATGTTAGGTTGCCCTCTTTAACCATGACTTTGAAGGATTCATATCCTTTCTTGAGTAAATGGTGTTTGTAAACCATCACAAGAAGTGAAATTACAGAAGTCTGTGGTCTATCAAGAATTAGTGCTCATTCAACTGTAATGGTATCAGACATGAACCTACTTCTGAGTGCAAGCTCACAGCCCATCCTTAGTATAGACACTCCTACGCAATGAGAAGAATGCACAGCTGATGTGCAAGTCTGCCAAACTGCTTCTGAAATAGTTCAAGCTGCCACAGTTGAGCCAGAAGATTCCCTTCCTCCTTTCATCCCAGAGCTCCAAATATAAAAGCTAAACAAAAATGCTACTTCTGCTTACTTCATGCTTATTTGCTCTAGGAACGTTATTACAGTGGTAATAATTTTTAAAGAACACACACATGAGAAAAGCAAAGCTCGAGTTGTTCTTAAAAAAAATAATATTGTGGATCCAGGAGATCTCTGTCACCTTCTGAACTGTGTCCTTCATTAGAGGTGAAAGACTTTCCCAAAGCCTGGGCTTTGGAATTTATTTTTCCCACAGACCACACTTACTCAACTGTCTTCTGAAGTGTGGGACTTCATTTTTTTAATTTGATTCTGTACCTTCTTACCTGGCGACAACTTATGAGTCAGAAATAAACAGCACCTCAGAGACAGAGGACAGAGGACTTCCTTAAAGCAGTCATTGGATTAAGTGATAGCCTTTAACAGACTCCAGAGGATAAATCAAAAACTTCAATACACCCAGTAAATATGGGAACACCTAAAGCTCACAAAATGTGTACACATTTCACAAACAGATGTGGACAAGCTTGGCCAGTGTTGCTACATAGCTGTTGTGACTGTGCAGTACATGGTACTGAGCAACCTGCATATCAGGTGGCTCTCTTGTAGCCAACACCACTTTTTCTCCCTAGAAAGCAAATTTATGCAAAACAGGAAAATGCAGAAATAGAATTGCAGCAGTCAAGTGCTGCATTGGTACAATTTATCTTGCATCATGAAGCCTGTGGGGACATAATCTGTGTCACCAACTGAAAAAAAAATAATAATTTGAAAGTCTGAGTCCTGGAGAACTCTGACCTGTGTTACTTCAGGAACACGTTACTCATTCAGCAATGCAGCAACTTTTCTTTCTACAATCTGGCAGGGCAAGGAAGGAATAAAACAAGTGAGTCCCAAAACACAAGTGATTCTACTAGAAGGTGTAAACAAAGATAATCTATATGTTTTTCTGTGTATCTGAATTACTTCAGTATTGAACAGCATGTGTAGCCTGAAGGTTTCCTTCTTTGGCTTCAGATTTACACTATAATTTGATTAAATCAGTTCTCTAAGGCTTTCCTGGTTTTCAGAAGAAACAAATTTGTACTCTGAAGTAGCATATCAACAAAAGCATAATACATCACCCTAGCAATCAGAAGTGTATCAACATAATAATCCACACAGTGATAACCGATGTCACAGTTAAGCATTTAATCTTGTAAACTATCAAATGAATGTAACAAGCAATAGAAAAATTGAGCACATGACAAGAAAACGCTTTCCCAGTTCCCCTTTGTAAATTAACACAAAAGACTGTCCAGCAAGGGCAGGTGGTAGCTCTGCTCTTTATGTGAGCGAGTAACTGGAATGTATCAAGCTCTGCCTAGGGGTGGATGAGGCACATCAGTTTATGGTTAAGAATTAAGAGGCAGGCTAATATGGGTGACACTCTTGTGGATGCTTACTACAGGCCACTACATCACAATGAGGAAGTTGATGAGGCCTTCTACAGACAGCTGGAAATAGCCCCACGATCACAGACACTGGTTCTCACAAGGAACTTCAAGCACGCTGTTATTTGCTGGAAAGGCAACAGAGCCAGGTTTACACAGTCCAAAAGGTTTCTGCAGAGCATCAATGATAACTTTTTGACACAGGTGGTATAGGAGCCAACAAGGAGAGGTGTGATTGCTAGACCTTGTACTAACAAAAAAAGGACTGGTCGGGAATGTGAAGGTTGGGGACAGCCTCGGCTGCAGTAACCATGAGATAGAGTTCAAGATTCTCCATGGAAGAAACAGGGCAATAAGTAGGATTACAACCCTGGACTTCAGAAGAGTTAACTTTGGCATCTTCACAGACCAAAGTAGTTGGAGGAAACTCATGGCTTAGAGCTCTAGAAGGTAAGGGGGTCCAAGAGACATGGTTAAGATCTGCATCCCTATGAATAAGAAATCAAGAAAAGGAGGCAGGAGACCTGCATGGATGAGAAAGGAGCTTCTGGAAAAACTCAAATGGAAAAAGGAATTTTACAGAATGCAAAAAAAGGGACTAGCCATCTGGAAGGAATATAGGAACACTGTCAGAGTATGCAGAGATGCAAAAAGGCTAAGGCCTTTAGAATTAAATCTGGCAAGGGACATCAAAGACAAAAAGAAGGGCTTCAAGTACATCAGCAGTAAAAAGACTAGGGAAAAATGTGGGCCAGTTACTGAATGAGGCGCGTGTCCTGGTGACAGAGGATGCAGAGAAAGCGGAGCTACTGAATGCCTTCTTTGCTTCAGTCTTTACTGCTATGGCCAGCCCTCAGGAATTCCAGACCTTGGACGGGAGAGAAAAATTTCTGGATAAAGAGTTTCCCTCACTTGAGAAGGATCAGGTTATAGATCAGTTAAGCAAACTCAACACCCACGAGTCCACTGGCCCCAACAGGATGCGCCTGTGAGTTCTGAGGGAGCTGATAGATGTTATTGCTATGCCACTCTCTGTCATCTTTGAAAGGTCACAAAGAACAGGAGAGGTGCCTGAGGAATGCAGGAAAGCCAGCATCACACCAGTCTTCAAAAAGGACAAGGAGGCCCCACAAAACTACAGGCTGGTCAGCCTCACCTCCATCCCTAGAAAGGTGATGGAACGGCTTATCCCGGATGTCATCTCCAAGCACCTAAAGCAAAAGGTCATAGGGAGCAGTCAGCACGGATTCACCAAGAAGAAATCATGCTTGACCAATGTGATGGCCTTCTACGGTGGCATGACTGGCTGGGTGGATGAGGGAAGAGCAGTGGATGCTGTCTACCTCACCTTCAGCAAGGCTTCTGACCCAGAATCCAATAACATCCTCAAGCATAAGCTTTGGAAGAGTGGGTTAAATGGACAGACAGTGAGGTGGACTGAGAACCAGCTGAATATAAAAGCTCAGACAGTTACGATCAGCAGCACAGAGTCTAATTGGAAGCCTGTAACTAGTGGTGTTCCCCCAGGATCAGTACTGAATCTGGTCTTGTTCAACATATTCATCAATGACCTGGATGAGGGGACAGAGTGGACCCTCAGCAAGTTCACCCATATCACAAAATTGGGAGGAGGGGCCGAGACACAGAAGGCTGTGGTTCCATTCAGCAACACCTGGACAGGCTGGAGAGTTGGGCAGAGAGGAACATAATGAAGCTCAAAGGAAAGCATAGGGTTCTGCACCTAAGGAGTAATAACCCCAAGCACCAGTACAGGTCAGAGGCAGACCTGATGGAAAGCAGCTCTGCGGAGAGGAACCTGGGAGTCCCGGTGGGTAAGTTGACCATGAGCCAGCAGTGTGTCCTTGTGGCCAAGAAAGCCAATGGTATCCTGGGGTGCATGAAAGAAAGTGTAGCCAGCAGGACAAGGGAGGTCATCCTCCCCCTCTATTCTGCCCCAATGAGGACAGATGTGGAGTATTGTGTCCAGTTCTGGGCCCCCCAATTCAAGGGCAAGGAACTACTGGAGAGAGTCCTGCAGAGGGTTACAAAGATGTTCAAGGGACTGGAGCACCTCTCTTACGAGGAAAGGCTGAGTGACCCGGGTCTGTTTAGTCTGGAGGAGAGAAGGCTCAGAGGGGATCTCATCAATACTTATAAACATCTAAAGAGCAGATGGCGAGAAGATGAGGCCAGACTCTTCTCAGTGGTGCCCAATTACAGGACAAAGGGCAATAAGCACAAACTGGAACATGGGAAATTCCCATGAGGAAAAACATTTTTACTTTGAGGGTGACAGTACAGGAACAGGCTGCCCAGAGAGGTTGTAGTCTTCTCTGGAGATATTCAAAACCTGCCTGGAAGTGATACTGTGCAACCTACTCTAGGTGTACCTGTTTTAGCAGGTGGTTCAACGAGATGGTCTACAAAGGTCCCTTACAATCCCTACCATTCTGTGCTTTTATAATTTGCTGCCGATTTCACACTTCAGCTATGGAAATGGGAAATACAACATATTTCCTTATGTAGTAAGGAATACTGAACCTTCAGACCACTGTCTATCCCGGAATAGGCCCCCCAAAAGTAAATAGCCAGAGCAAGAATCAGCCCTCTGCTTTATTTTAAGAACATTCATAAATCTTTCCTTGCCTTAAGGGCAGCACTTACTATTCCCAAAGCTTTTTTTCAGGAATAGGTCTTTCTCAGCAGAAATCATATCAGAATTCCATTGTCTGAAGTTCCAGTTTTATGGCTGTAGGATATTAAAATGAACTCAGTTTAGATGAAGCCACTGTAGCCTTGTCCTGTCACTATGTAATAATTGTAACACTTAAATCAATGTATAAAGAGTTTAGCGCAGTTTTACAAGATGCACTATGTTACACTGCAGTGAAAGGCTGTAAAAGACAGCTTATCAGGAATCAGTATTCTTCAATATTTAACAGTCTTCACGTTTACACCTGTGCCTTTCCACACGAGCCTGAAACTCTTCCCTTTGCAGACTCCAGTGTATACGTTTGCCTCTTTCTGTTCCCGCTTTGTTTATATTATCAAAATGCAACTATTCAACCGCTACATTTCAATTCCTCAGTGTAGATTTGCATTTTACATTCTCCTTCCTCCTCCCCCCCCCCAAAAAAAAAGGTGACTGTACATCCCAAATAACACCTAACTTCTCTTCAAGTCACATACTTGAAATCATGTTCATTTGCAAAGCCTTATACCAATAACTGTTACATAAGAGCTCACTTTCTACAGATTTGTCTTTAGGTAACAAGATAAATAATATATTTGCTTGATTTGTGACATTCAACTTTAAAACAACAAAACACCTTCAAGACTGAGGTCTAAAACTGGTATCACCACCATACTCGATCTGCATCAGTTTGATGTATACAGCATTATGCCTACTTGGCATACATAATGAAGACATTTGGGCACCACGGGTCATTTGAGAAATCACTTGCACACCACTTCCAATAAGAAATGCTATGTATGATCAGAAAGAATGCACATATTAAGTTCACCAATTTGAGCATTTTAACTTCTACATACAGCCCTCTTAGCAGTAGCAAACCGTGTTTTATACCATTTTCCATATTAAAGTTTGCCACTTCTATAAAAATTTCTCATGATTTTTACTAACTACATTAAGCCATTTAACTTCAGTTTCACTTCCAGATAATCTGTGTACTTCAGCTATTATAGAGAACACATCTCCAATCCTGGGGCTGCATGTGTCTTAATCTTATCTTTAACAGGTAAAGTGAAAGCTGAAATTTTCAGGACAAAACCAAACTAGATATTTAGAATTCTGCAACTTCCAAGACTTTTGTTTCACTTCTGGAATGTTTCAAATCATAGGCCCACACAGTGTCTATTCCCTCTCCAGTAGTATGATCTGGGATCCAAGAAGGGAAAGGAAAACGACAGGCAATGATTCTGGCATTACATCCAAGTTCTTCTTCTAGCTTCTTCTTCAACTGTGGCATCTGTTGAGCAACAATAAAAAGCTTTCAGAAGAAGTAAAAAACAGAAGCATTATCTCTAGACTCCAATTCAAATGTTTAAAAGAAGTCCAAAAATTTGAGGAATTTTTGGAAAAAGATTTAGGAAAGTACTTATATACATTTTGGCTTTGATGCATTGACAAAGAATATCCAAAACTAGAAAATGGTTATTGTGCCCCGATTGATGAGATTGAATTTTACAACTTAAGTTTTCCTTAATCAAAACCCATACACAACTCCTTAGATAAGAAACACCCATAAAGACTTTATATGTTCCAAATCAGGATTATTATCTATAGAGAATGAGAGTTCAATCCCCTCAATTTCTGCTTTTTATGACAACCCAAGTCAAACAAAATGCTCTGTGACACTCAAAGGCCAATACCTCTCATAATATCCAGCCTAACCCCAAAACAGGTCCACTTAAAATATCATGGGGCCAACAATTCAAAGCAAACATTGTGCTGTCACAGTATAGCAAAAGACTGGTATGTTGTTTCCAGTCTGTTAACAGATATGTGTCAATCCCTGCAATAGTACTTTATGAAATAGCATGCAGAATCATACAATGGTTTGGGTTGGAAGGAAACTTTAAGGCATCAAGTCAAGCCCCCCTGCAACAAGCAAGGACATCTTCAACGAGGTCAGGTTGTTCAGAGCTTCATCCTGCTGGTCACATTTCTCTTGATGCAGCCCAGGATGCTGAGCACACATTGTTGGCTCATGTCCAGCTTTTCATCCACCAGTATACCCAAATCCTTCTCTTGCAGAGCTGCTCGTGATCCCTTCCCCACCCTGTACTGATACTGGTGATTGGCCCAACCCAGGTGCAAGACATACTTTTGAGGTTCACACAGGCTCACTTCTCAAGCCTGTCCAGGTCCCTCTGGATAGCATCCCATCCCTCGGCCACATCAACTCCACCACTCAGCTTGGTGTCATCTGCAAACTTGCTGAGGGCGGACTCAAACCCATTGTCTATGTTACTGATGAAGAGATTATACACTACTAGTCCCAATATGGACCCCTGAGGGACACCACTTGTCAGTAATCTCTACCTGGACATTGAGTCATTGACCACCATTCTCTGGATGCAACCATACAGCCAATTCTTCATCCACCAACCAGCCCACCAATCAAGTCCACACCTCTCCAATACAGGGAGAAGGATATTGTGGGGCATCAAGTCAAATATCACTACATAACTATCCTTGATTAAAAAGCTAAAGTCTAGCTCTCTTCCATTTGAAAAAATGAGCAGATATGAAAGCCAAAAAAAGTATTGCTACTCTTGCGGAGCAGAGAAACACCCTGCCAAGTTCGACAGAGTATCTTCAGTAAGTACTTTCAAGTTCTGCTATGGATTAAATGAGAAATGAATTAACACATCTAGACTTCAAAGAAATTTCTTTTCTAACCCAGAGAGTGATTAGGTTTTGGGGGGGAGGAACTTGGTAGATTTAGCCATTTTTGTCCTTTAGAAAGTCTGATGTTATGCTTAAGCAGATCAGTGCACATCCATTTGAAATTCCTTTTACTGTTATATACTGCAGCTATCTCAGAGAATAGTTATAACAGCAAGCTCCACAATTTACTACGATTACATGAAAAAAATTTATTTATTTTGATATCGTGACATCTACATTGATATCATTCATCTACTAAAAACTTAAAAAAAAATACAAATAATTTAAGTCACAAAAGACACAAACTAAACCCACACACACACACACAAAATAAGCCACAGCAGAACATTATTAGAAAACAAGATTGACTGAAGAAAATGTATTTCCAAAGGCTGAATACAGCTTCTGCTATCACATACATGCAGGGTGTGCCTTTGATGTAGCATCCTATTATACCTACATTTAAGTTCACAACAGAGTACTTTTAGGAAAATTATAATAGATCTAATATATCAAAGAGTCACTGCTGAATATTTTTAAGCATTCTATGCTCTGATTTAAGCCATACAGTAAATGTTTTTATATATTTTTGCTACCACACCTTAAACTAGAAAAGTAAGCTCCTTTTGGTATCTCAGACTGAGCTGAGACACCAGAAAATGAAGGACTAAGCTGTTACAGGAATTAAGCTATGCCTATATTAGTAATTTTTAATGAGTAATTACAAGAATTAGTGACAACTCACATCTATATTAGCTCAAATTGGAAAACTTCATTAATAGTTCAGCCAGAAGAATTGTATCCTTGAACCAAGAGTCACAATTGTTTTTAAGCTAAATCTCTCAGAAGCACTGTTATGCTGTATTTTACAGCAAGCCACAGCTGAGTTTTCTGTATCTCTACATATAGTTTAGCAAACCTTTTGTACAGTATGTAATCAGCTAAAATACACAGAAGCTGTGAACATGAACACGTGCAAAGAATTCTGTCATCCCACCTTGAAAAAGTAAAAGTCTCTCTGCAGTGATTCCTAGACAAACACACCTTTCCCCATTTGTTGCAAGAACAGAGAGGTCTAAGTCTTCCCTGAAGATCAATAAATCTCAGTTCTGTCAACTAGGTATAACGATCTTGGGTATGACATAAAAGCACTGTGTGACAGTATCACACCAGATCAGCATTATTAAGAAAAAAAAAGCTAAAGAGATTTATTGCAAAGAAAAAATGCATCAAACTTTCTAGAAAGTCAGTTCAGTCATTCAGGAGACTAAGCATTTATGACTTTAAAAGCAAATTTAAAGGGGATCATGAGCAAAATAATGTTCAGTAAACACATTAGTTCTTATGTTTGGATTTGTTACATTTATGAGAGTACTTTTCTTGCAATAATTTAGCCTAGTATTTACGGAGTTTACTGAATTTATTCTGAGCCCTTTCTATCATAGATGTTACTAATTTATCCCACTTTATGCTATTACATTTATCATTAAGCTAGTACTTCTGCTAGGTTTACTCACATTTTCTCAGGGAATTTGTTTATTTCTAGTTCACTGTAATATCTTTCCTCACCTGCCCCTCAATGCAATTGCAGAATTTCTGACTGCAAATTCAAATATTTATACTGCCCCCTCCTGGAACTCAAGCTAGAGAGCACATAATATCCAAACTTGGCAACATTTGTAGCACAAGTAACATCATAGGTCTTAGTAATGTGCCACCCACAAAAAGTAAGGGTGAGGAAAAATAAGGCATTTTCACTTCAGTTTCCAACATGAGCTACGATTTGAATCTCAAGTAGGTATTTAGTTGCAACATCATTAAAGACAAAGCAGAGAAAAAATGAAGTTGTATTTTGCATCTTCTTGCATCTTCCTGATACTATGACAGAAATAGTGGTGTATGTTGTATGGTACAGAGTCACATAAATCTCTTCACTCATTTCATCCCACATCTGCCTCAGCAAAGGAAGAAGCAATACAGAAGCATTTATAGGATATTTCCTTTTTGCTCCTTCACATGTATTCAACCTATATAGAATGTTTTAATAACAAATCAAAATATCAAGAACATTTAAATATTTAAGATTTTTTTTTCCTATTCAAGTAAAGAAGAAAAGAAAACTAGATCAAGCTGAAAGCCAAACTCAATGTAAGGTCTTACTGAACTTACCAAATATATCACTAAAGCAGTCAGTATGCAACTATTTCTATACCAGTTTTAAAGAATGCGTTTTCCCTAGACACACAAGGAACACAGGCTACAAAACCTTCCAAAAAGACAAAGCATTTGTAGACCTGTACTCTATCAATTATACTTGCAGTATCTCTCCTTCCCAAACCTGCACCATCTACTATGGGCAAGGAATTACTTCAATGCTGCTGGCCTATTTGCTGTGATCCAGTTTTTGTGGAAGAACTTAAGCAAAGTTCAATCCTCTCAAGGTTCCCAAAAATCAGCTGTTGCCAATTTCCTCTCCACTGTTTTTCAGTACCAAAAAAATGAAATTTTCAAGAACCAATCTATCACCTTCCCCCAAGCAACTTGAGCACAGCAGTTTTCATTTTGGTTCTTGACTAATGGACAGAAAATACTTCTCGAAAAAAAAACATGTTTTCAGAGATCCTGTCTGCATACTGTCCCAAGTTTTATCATAGACACTAATAAGCAACAATGAAATATCAAAATATTAGTAGCAACTACATTTGACATTCTGCAGGCTGATTAATGATTTCAATCTTAAGGCATTCAGTGTTAGTACATTCATCTGCAAAATGAAACAATGTAAAAACAGTAAACTTACCATTTGAGGTACCCCAAAAACAACAATATTCGTATAATGGGAAAACGAAACCTAAAATAAAATTTGAGAACAAGTCTTACTGAAAATAGCATTCATATTTGGGGAAGTTCTCACCATTCTTTTCCCCTAATCCCTCTAGCTGCACTCCTTTCAACAGGGATTTAGACCAAGAATAAGAAAGAAGATCCCATATCAACTTTGCATCACAGATTTCCACATAAAGACAGCTTTATGTTGCTGAACAGCAAAAAACTTCTACTGCCTGGCCAAGACATGGCATCAACTCTAATAGCACAGAAAGTATTAAGAAAATAACCAACATGATTTTACTCACAGCTCTTTTTCTACAACTCCTGTATGTGTTAAAATGAGATATGTTTTAAGATCACCCCTGCTTTTGTTAAATGCTATAAAAATTTGCCAGGCTTTCCAACACCTGGGTTCTTCCAATCAGTACCTGAAGTTTTCCTATGCTCCTCTCAGAACAGAGATAAAACCTACATTCATACTTATCTCCAAAATTCCTGGTATTCACTTTACCCATTACAAAATGCCACTCTTAGCCAATAAAAAACAAAAACAAAACAAACACTCCCAAAACCACCACGACAAAAAAAAAAAATAAAATCCACAACTTTGACAGGAATAGCAGGGGAGAGGCCCACATAAACATGACCCAAAAAAGTGCAACTCATCTTAAAGCAGCATTTGTGACTCAAATGACTTAAAACTGTGAAAAAAAATGTGTTACCTTAAAGCAACACTCAAAACCAGGTAAAAACCAGATTGCACAGCCTAGAAAAGAACCCATCTAGCAAAATACTGGGTGAGATTGTGATCTTGCATCTTAGGCAAATAAGAATCTTGTTACTGACTCTACAGAATCAGTTGCCAGTGAATCCTGACATCACAGCACACCACACCATTCATAAGGCACAATCATGACATCACGTGCTCAAGGAGCCTGCATGGAAAGAGGGACAGCACTTTACTGAAACACAAAACCAGCAGCGCAGTATGTTGTGCTGGGATTCTGGTTTCTATGGGGTCAAATACTTTCACTTTTCTCAAAGTCCAGTATAGGTCCTTGTGGCCTCTGGCTCTTACAGCATCCTGGTTGTTACAAGAAAGTATCACCAAAACCTGGAAATCTCTCAAACACCCTAGATTCATTCTCACATACTTCACCACCTACCTTCCATAAGTCTGCAATGTAAAATTTGGTGTTCTGATGTACTCCATCTCTCCATGCACGGTATCTGGAATACCAGACTAGCCAGGGATTTAATTCATAACCAACAGCTTTGAATCCCCTTTTTGCAGCTGCTATCACCTACAAGGAAGAAAATAAATCTTTACCTAAAAACAGAGAACACTAACAGAGTTTGTTTTATTCACAATACAAGTCAAAGGAATGCACTTTCTAAAATCATTCGGGTTTTAATCCCCAACAGATGAGCAGTATAGTGAACAAAGACTCAAACTACATTTTACTGTTATGAGTAGTCCCATTGAAATTCATAGATATACTCAAATGAACAAAATGAACCACTTAAACATTCACAGGGCAAAGCTGTAAGCTTGTAGTATGTCTATAATTCATATAAAAAGTTTTACTTAACATATTCATGACACTACCTTGGGATTAAAGAGTACCAGAATTGAACACTGAAATACTCTTATTTGAAAAGTAGCAATGGGTTTGCACTTGAGACCCCTGAATCAGAGATAAAGTGACCTACCAATAGAAAGAGTATGAACGTAGGTCAAGAATTTAAATGTGGGTTAAAAAATTAGGAAAATAACCCCAACACATAAGTCTCACAGTACAGCTTTCACCCAATGCTAACTTATCATGTATCGTTTTAAAAAGCAAAAAGAAAAGGTAACTCCAATAACAGATTTTCAAACATTCCTCTAACTTAGATAATAAGATTTAGAATTGTTAAACTTTGTGTCTTCAAAGAAAATCACATAGTGATTTTTCAGAAAAAGAAAAAAATTAAGGAAAATATAAAATGGCACCTGTTGCTAGAATTAAAGTTTAAGTGATAATTTAAAAGGGTACTGACACGTTTTTAATAAAAAAAAAAACCAAAAAAACCAAAAACTAAGAAACCCTAATGAACTATGAGTTACAGAACAGACAAGGTGAAATCAGAAAGAAATACAAATTTCTTCATAGAACTTTGTATTACCTGGACAGTGTGTTCCACACTATTAAAATAACGCATCTTGCATCACGCAAACAGCATTTGCAAATATACTAAAAAAAATTCTTACATTTTTAGCATATTTGGAAAAAAAAGTTGTATCCACCAATTACATTCCAGTAACCACTGAGTATTTAAAAGCATCACAACAGAAGCTCAACCTTTTTCAGGACAGATGCATTAAGGCAAAACCAACCATTCAATTTCAGGCACCTTGCTCTCCAATTAGTCTTCCATCTCCATTTAGGCACAAATATAGAGCAGAAGTACACATGCAGTATTTAGTCAAGTTAGGTGCCTCAGATGAGTGTCAACAGCCAGATGCTGAGTAGAGAGGGCATCAAAACCTGGCAGTTCCTTTTTACCTACATGCTTTTCTCCATTTTCTACTCGGGCTCAACTCCTTTTAAGTCACCCTCAAAGACTTGGATTTTCACATCAAGTTGTTTTGCTTTGTTTTTTGTTTTTTTTAGTGGGGACAAATGGTTGACTCATTCACAGGAAACAGACAAAGACAGCATTCAAGAACTTACTTGTTTCCATCAGAAACACTCAGTGCACCATCCTGCTGCTAGAACAGACTTGAAGCAGATGTTTGCCAAGTGCTACGCAGAACACGACAACTACAAAAAAGACCCCATGCCATTCTCCACTATACACCACCACATTTCACAAATAAGGGTTCAGAAGATATCCAGGAAATACAGTGTCGCTTTGGTTTTGGTGATTCTCACCATTTTTCTTCACAATTAGTCTAGTTTCACCACATTCATTTTGAAGCAAGGCAGCCACACTGCACAAAGGCTTCAGTTCTAATGATACCAGGATTTTTGTTTTTGTGACCCACTGCTCATCTTGCATTCCTTTTTGTTCTTCTATCACCTTTACACAATGAGCCATGCGGAATCAATTTCTTTGACAGTCGCAATACCAATGCTTCAATTGCATCTTTTCAGATGAATGCAATACAATTCTGCCCAGCCAACAAGATGAGGTCATCATTTTGTCAAGCTGCAGGTAGGACTGGCACAAAAATATTAATTACTCACTTAAGCTGAATGTAACTTTCTCCACTTTGAGCCTTTTCTTAAGACTCAAACAAAAACACTGGATACCAAAGAAGAGACATTTGTATGTATGAAAAAAAAACACAACCAAACAAACAGCAGCTACAGTTAGAGCATTTTGCACTTGCTTCAGAGGCTATATAAAAAGGTGATGTCCATAACTTACAATACGGCCATCCCCACTACCAATATCAACTAGGGAACCGCTTCTGTTTTCTAACATTTTCAGCACGTTTTGGATCTGGGTGGAAGTTGCAGGAACGAAGGGTAGGCACACTCTCCTCAGCGCAGGGGTCACGAAGGGGGTAGCCACAGCATACAGGGCCAACAAGGTCCCGCCAACACCAGCAGTAACCATGAGCCCCCAGATCCTCCTTTGGGATCCAGCCTCACATGCCTCCTGGGGACCTGCTGCCTGGATCTCCTTCACCAGTGCCTTAGACATCACACCTAAAGACAGATATTAGAAAGACCATTTTCTCCAATATAGCTTTTTTAGTCATATGTTCATTTAAAATGAAGCAATATATTGTATCAGACATAGGACAGCAGGGGAAAAAAACCTTACACTCTAGCTATTCCCAGACCCTAGGGAAGCGTTACCGTTATGACTTTTCAGAGGCTGAAGTGCCAGTTTCAGGGCAGCTTCCTTTTAGGCCCGTAGACCTCCCAGGTCTACACCGCCTCCGGGCAGCGGCTCACCCAGAAGGGCTGAGGAGCAGCGCAGACGTAGCTCTCCCCACCAAGGACAGGCCACAGCCCGCGCTCAGGGCAGCGTCCCTCAGTGGCTGCTGCCATCACCTTCTGGAGACACTTTTCTCCACAGCGCAGCGATGCCCAGCTATAAGGCCACCCTCCCCGCCAGCCCCCCCTTCCCACTCTGAGGCCCCGCCGAACTGAATCACAGCCCGCCCTGCCGGCAGTATTTATCAGAGCGGGCAATACCAACTCGCCACACCGCAGGGGACCAAATCTTTCCGAAGGCGCTTATGAGAGGAGCGGCGCGCGCCCTTCCACCGCCTCTCCGTCCCCACTCTTTCGCGTCACCCGCTGCTGCCGCGCCTGGCACCCGTTTTCTCCCTCATGTAGTATCCCCCGCCCCCTGGGCACCCCCTTGCGCAGCTGTGGGCGGGCCCCACCGCGTACGGCCCTCCCTGGCGGATGCTTCCAGAAAGGCCGGGCGGAGGCACTGCGGCCGTCCCGCCCGCGAAATAGGTCGCGCGGGTGCCGGCTGCGCAGGCGCGGGGCTCGTGCGCCGGGCGAGCGTGCCGCGTCACGGGGCGGTGTCCGGCTCGTGCTTGCCCGGAGCGCGGAGCGGCGGGAGCCATGTCGGCCATGGGGACTCTGGCCTTCGACGAGTATGGGCGCCCCTTCCTCATCCTTAAGGACCAGGAGCGCAAGACGCGCCTTATGGGGCTTGAGGCGCTCAAGGTGAGCGGGGGGAAA
>VZRU01018970.1:0-13265 GCA_013398155.1 Pedionomus torquatus | reverse complement strand
GGCCGGAGCGGCGCCCGCGCCCCCCGCGCACGGCGGAAAGTCCCGCACGGAGCCCGCTTTGTCCTGCCCGCCCGGGCCCCGCCGCCGCCCCGCGCAGAAACCGGGAGCCGGGGCCCGCACACGGGTGCGAACGGCCCTTCCCCTTGAGGAGCGTGGCCCAGCGCCCCCGGAGGACACTGTCCCTCCCGTCTGCCCCGGGCGGATCGCGTTCAGGGAGACCTGTTGGCTCCGGCTCTGCTGCGGCTGAAGCACCGGAGCCGGGACCCAAGGGGAGCGCGGAGCCGCGGGGCTCTTCTCGGGCACAAGAAAGGAAAATTCCTTTTTCCTACTTTCGGCGGCTGCTAATCTCCTGGAGCGTGAAAGGCACATTGAAGAGGAGGCTCCAGAACGCCAGGCTCACTCCCGACGGTCACAAAGCTAATCTCGTATTCTCTGTCCTATAAATACACACAAATATTAACACAGCTACAGGATCTGCTACAGTAATTGTTTCCTTCAGCTGTTCAAGACACGCTGCAAACTTTTCTAGTTGCCAGGCTGGCAAAGAGCTATCGCTTTCTTGACGAGTTCTAGGGAATTTATGTCTCTCCTTGGATACTCTTCCCAGATGATCCGTACACCGAGCGGAGACACGAGGCAGCCCAGCAGCTCCTCACGGTTTGTATCGTGGCCAAAAAAAAAAAATAATTCTAGATTCTAAGAGGTGTCCTTGGACTGTTAAGGGAGGGAAGACCATTTCCTCGTGCAAGTATTCAGACTTTTAGGTGACACCTCACTCAACACGGAGGGCCAGCCCACACGGGGCTCCTGGGAGCGGCAGGTCCAGTGTCCCCCCCTGTGGACAGACCCACCTGGTGATCACTTTGGTGGGAGAAGGGACGGGCACTGGCACCAGCCCAGAGCACCGTTCCCACCCACCGCCTCTCTGCCCTCAGCTCATCGCCAGCCACCTCGGTCTCCCACCCAAGATTAACCTCGGGCCAGGATTCAGAAGGGCTCCAGCTTCCACATGGACATTCGGGCAAGGCCGTGTCACAAAAAATAGAAGAGAAACAGTGGATTTCCTCAGTTATGAGGACGCTCACTTTCTGCCAAAGACAAGGAGGCCAGAGAGCGCACCCGTGGCCAAAACGCAGGGGGCAACTGGCCATAAACAGTCCTTCCAAGCACAATCCTTTATTTTGGTCCCAGCCCTCGCTGCATCGTTCCCTTCCGTACTCTTGAGAACAAATAACCATAAGGTGCTCCGCATGGGGTCAGACCTTGAGATCACCCAGGAACATCATTAAATGCTAAATCAGCTACACGTGTACACGAGAGTGTCCATCTCTTCTCTCCAAAGCTCAAGTAGTTCCTTCTGCGCCTCTCTGGCTCATTAGAGTAATGAGGTCCGTGTGGTCTGATTGACAAGGTTGTTCAGGACACCAGCTGCCTCCTCCCAGCCGTGACAGTCCAGGGAAGGAGGAACAGCTCTGCTTCCAGAGCGCACACAGCCTGCCTGGCCCTGCAGCAGCGTCCAGCGTCTCTGGAGCACGCTCTGCCTTTCTGGAGCCTGCCTGGTCTGCAAAGACCATGAGAATTTCTGTGGGAGAGGATGAGTAAGGCATTTGTAAGGGGTTATCAAAGTGCTGTAGATCTCTGCTACATATGGCTAACGAACTTAGCCTCTTCCTCAACATAAGCCTTTCTACCAGAAGAAAAACCCTAGTAAACCGACTCTGATACACCTGAAATAATTTTAACAGTAGCGCATAGGTTATTACAGCAATGTGAGCTACGTAATATTACAGATGCTATTTGAACATGGATTTTTCATTAATCATGGCAGCAAAGTCCCAAATATTTTAATTTAATTCCTTGTGCAATAAAATGATAAGAAAGAAGCCATTTGAATTGAAGTGCTGCTGGTATCTTTCAAGTTTCCCAGCTCCCTACTGTTTAAAAATCAAAGGTCTAATCACTGTTAAGGCACAGAGGTGCCGAACCGCAGAAGAGTCCCTGCGTGTAGGGAACGGGATAAACTGCCTCAGTCGCACCTTTCCAGGGGCACAAACACAGAGCCACCTCCAGCTGACAGGCGCCAAGGAAGCAGATGTGCCATGCTTTTTTGCAGTCTGAATCATGAATAATTTTTAAGAGCGCACTGATAAAAGCTGCTGCTACTCTGATGTACAGTGTTTGGGTTTTGTTGTTAAGAGGCAGGTGAAATATGACGTTCTTTAAAAAATAAAAATCTTTGTTGTAATTCAGTGGCAGATGTGGGCCTGGCTTGGTTAATTGGGTTAATGTGATGATTTGGCATGCTCAGTTATATGCAGAAGTAAAGCTGTAAAGAATACATTGAAATATCCTGTTATGGATATTCAGCAAATTATACATCCACCGTTGCTATGGCAAGCATCAAAAAGCAAAACAATTCAGGCAGTTTTAATAGCTGTAATGACAATGTTGGAACCCCATTTCTTTTGAATCGTTCGCACAAAGTTACTCCATGATTTAGAAGCAAGGAATGCCAAGTGCTTTTACAAAAATACTCTTAGAAGCGTGAAGAGAGATGCTTAGAAAAATTCCCCTCACAACAATAGAAATGAAATGGTTTTGCCCTTTCCTCTCTCCACTTACAGAATAAACCCAAGGCTCAGCCAAGTCCACGTGCAGGTATAAACCCACTGCTACTTCACAGTAGACTCCAGAGCCTACACCACTTTAACAGACCCTGGAGAAGAGACAGTTTTGCTGTGCAAAGCCTGGTGAAGTTTTTGTAGCTATCTGAGCCAGCGGCCTCAACACTAAATGCAGAATTTATCTGTTTAACCAAGAACAAGGGCAAAAATGCTTTGTCCCTCTACACTGGCACTGACCCCAGAAGGGAAACAAGTGGCCATCCAGGTGGGGCAGAGCTGGAGCTCGGTATGTTCTCGTTAAACACCCAAGAGCTCCAGAGGTGACTGGCACGGGTGCCAACCTCCCACATCTGGCTGCGGCCAGCGGTGCCAGGGAGAAGGCTGCCGTGCTGCCTCGCAGCTCCCCGCCTCTGCCACAACCCTGCTGCTCTCTCCTGGCCCTCCCTAGTCCTTCTTGTCCTTGAGAACTGCCCTGGTTCTGTCTTCACTTGCCTGGTGCTCCGAGCACCCTGGTGGCACCAAGGAAACAGCAATTATTTTACTCTACTACGCACTCGTAAGCCATTTAGAAGAGAAAAAAATTGAAATATGAGGTAAATTAAAGCTTCCAACAAAGGGGATTTACCAGTAAGTCACCATAAAACTCGGATAATTTATTTTTTTCAATTCTGCAGCAACTTTTCCCAATTTGTTTGGATTAGCTATTAGAAATTATGTCTCAAAAATTAAAGAAAATGTCTATTGACCATTATATCAAACTCTAATTTTAGCCAGAAAAAAAAAAAGAATAATTAGGCTGTGATTTATTCTGGTAGTCAACTTACATTAACAATTTTTTCCCCCCATTTATGTAATTCTGGCAAAATCAAATAATATATACAACGCTCGTAAATGCTGGGCTAGATTTAGTAAAGACAATTTCCTACAGTATATTCAGGACATTTCTCTTTGCTTTCTGCTACAATAAGACAATCACGTTAGTTAGTTTAAGGAGCTAATATGATTGTCATCCACGGTAGCCTCACAATTTCAGTGCAGTTTTCAATAAGGTACATGGAAGGATTTTTATTTTAGTTTTTATTTTTTGTAAGGTGTCATCATGCAGTAACCAGCCGTACAGCCTGGCTGCTCTCCGGCCGTGCTTTCCCCCACACCCCAGCCCCTCTCCCGGCTGGTACACAAGGGTGTCCTCGTTGCCTCAGAAGCAAGGAGGAAGCGTTGGCCCTGCCCCGAGTGGTAAGGCCAGGCTCTGGCGCCCAGGCTGGACCCCCCTGGCTCGATTGGGGCGGTGGGTGACATCCTCCCCCTCCAGACCCACCAGGAAAGGCGGCTGGACAAAGGTGTCAGTGCCCCTCTCTGCACCCCAGCCCACAGCTGGCACAGGAGCCCACACAGCACCAGTGTTACTTGAGGAAGAGGCTGTTCTCCATCACTCTGACCTTCCCCTCAACACATACAAGACAGCATAATCAGGTTAGCTTGGTATCACATCTCCAGCCATAGCTGAAGCAAACAATAACAGCAAAGTATGTTTAAGTCTAAGCCCCCTAAAGGTATGCTCCTAAATTTCTGTTCCTACTTTTAAACAAATCTTCCTTCCACGATACTTAACTCTGCAATTGGACTGCTGTCTATATTAGCTGAATAAATACAGATCTAGGAGCCAAACTTTAGTCACCAAGGTAGGAAAATGTCAGCCTCGGGCACTGAGAAGGGAGGAATGAGTAATGGAAGGAAACGAGGGAAGAACAAAAGGAGAGGGAAGGAAGAAAAATTGATGACGGAAGAGAGGCAGGAGGAGTTCAAAGCCAGGCAGATTCAGGAACTGGGAGCCAGAGGCAAAGGCAAATTTGACTGAGTCAGTGTGTTCCCAGGGAGCTTCTGGTGACAGCACCACCCAGACCCTGCCCTCTGCCCCAAACCTGGCTGGAGCTACCGACCCAGCCTTCGTCCACACGCTCCTGTCAGCTATTCCGGGCACCTGTGACGCAAAAGCATCATTAACAAACAACAGAGCACTCACGCTTTCAATTAAAAACCATTATTGTTGCAATCATTATGTCAAATCTTTAAAGGACTCCACCACGACTGGGTTCTGCCATGCCATAAATTCACAATGAGAAGGAACTTCCCTGACTTTTTTTCATCATTATTTATGAATAGACAAACCAAATGGGAGTATAATGGCAGTATCACAACTGAGAATCAACAGGGCCTCACTCAGTGGTGCTGTGGCGCTGCAGCTGCTCAAACTACCCCTTTGGGGCCTGACCGATGCCTTTTTACACAAACTCCTTCTTGGTCCTCCAGGATACGCAGTAGTTCTATAAACAAAAACGATTGTTTTAATATTTTCTCATTAGCTATAGCTTTACAGCAATTTTCTTTCTAGATTTACCTAAACCTTGGCTAACTATTAAAACAATTCTTTCCATGTGACCCACGAGAGTTGTGCAGAACAAGGAGCACACACCACAGTGCACAGAGAAACGGGCAGAAGTAGCAAGTCGTTACGAGAGGATTTCATTTGCGAGTTCTTGACTTTCCCCTCAATTTCCTCCCCTGAAGAACTGGCAGGATAATGCTTTTTCTTTTCCCGAAGCAGAGTGAATCAGTTCTACACTCCCAGTAGCAGAGTGAAAATTAAGATGTAAAGGAGTAAAGAATGCAGGAACAGCCTATTATTCAACAACAATACCATTTGCTGCTGATCTGCAGTTGCTAAGACAGGCACGTCAATTATTTATAGAACCCAGAGTGTTAAATATGAAGTATTTCAGCCTGGGACAGTATGAAGGTAAAACCAGGAACGTGATCCTGTCAGAACTGCAGAATTGTGGGCAAGGACAGAATATCCCTACACAGATTACCCTTTTTATTGAACCATAAATTGAAAAAGGTCCTTACAAAGTGTCACTTTCGGTGTTAAGTGATACGCATTCTCTTCTTTTGACAGCTTCAGTCTATATTTAACGTTTATCTAGAGTGCTATTTCTGCCAGGGAAACAATTCACAATATCTTCAAAAAGCACAAGTTAGCATAACCTCATCTGAATATTTACATGAAGTCCACGACCTTCTCCCTCTCCCTGCTCACGGCTACCAACAGCCTGTCACGCTCCTCTCAGAACTTGCTCCAAACGATCAGGGCTTTGCCATCCTTCTGGTGCAGGAAAGACCTCACCACGCACCGCTGAGAACCACAGCACCGCCCAAGAACTGGACCCGGACCTCCAACCCACCAGAGAAACCCCGAAACAACGCTTAAAGTAACTTCCACTGACTCCTCAGAGTGGGAAACACATTCAGAACTAGCAAGAATTACGCATGAAATTACTTCTCTTTACCTAGTAAGAGAAGTATTAATATTGTAATTACTTTTTATACTTGCAATGATGTCTTTCAGCTTCCATCTCCAATTAAACAGTAAAACCTGTGACCTAGTGTTGCACAATGTCAATTTTTATAACACCTCTTCCTGCTTAAAAAAAAAAAAAGTAGTTTTATAATAATACTAAAACCATGAGTTAATTCTTCTGTAGGATTACCAATTGATCGAAATCAACCAGAAGTATAAGAAGTAAACAGATCTCGGTTGCAGAAATTAGTATGGGCTGAATGGCAGTGGGCTGTCACCTGGACAAGGAGCACGTTTCAGAGTGGGATCCGCAAACTCTGGCGATGAACTGCGTAACCCAAGGACTGCTGGCGCTTCTGGTGGGTTCGGCAGTCAGCCCTTATAGTTACGGTTAAAGTCCCGCTCCCTTCCGCCCATGGGCATCGCTCGCTCTCATTAAGGGAGGTGCCAAAACACTCCGGTTTTCATGTCAGCAACATGAACACGTGGGTTACACCTCTCATCATCCCAGAACTTTAAATCCAGTATCATCAGTCACCTGAGCGGATACTCAGGAAAAAAAGCACCGACTCTACTAATGCCCTTCTTTACTAAATTATTATAAACAACTCATTAGCCCCACTAATCCCATAAAGCGAGTGGTGCATTAGTGGCAGGTATCCACCATCTACTACAGGAAAAGCCCCACTGTCTGTCTCTAAAAATACCTCGCCTATTTTACGCTAGTCAGTTGCCAGCTTTTATTCAAAAAGGGGGAATTTTTACTTAAGAAGAGTATGGTTGGGAGCAGACAAATCATGCAGCAGATATTAATACACTCATCAGAACTTCCACAGAATTGAAATTTCAACTTACATTCTCAGTAGTGACACTGAACGTTTATCCACACAATGGGTGCTGCTACGGTTCATAGCAAGTGCCAGGAAGAACACCCAAAATTGCAGAAAAATGCTGTCCATGGCTCCTCTGAGGAACTAATCTGTACTAATCATAAATACCCCAAATTTCTTGGGGGGGGGGAAGCCAAGTGAAACAAACCCCACAAACAAAACCAGAAAACCGTGGAGCCCTACCCCCAGTAACGACAGCTGTAGTACCAGCCACTGACACACAACACAGTATCACTTGAACACATTGATGGGTCCATGAAATTTGGTGATCCTACACCAAATCAAATATTTCAAAGATGAAGGAACTCTAACGGCATCTCCTCCAGCTGCCTTGCCTCTGACATGGAGGGTGAGATCTTCAAAGACCATGACTAAAAAATGTTGTCTGACAAACCAGTTACAGATAAGCAATAACACTGAACCTTAAGATCAAAGTGTGCAAGTGAGTGATTCACCTTCCTTTCTCAAGCGCTCCAAGACAGGCTAAACAAGAACACTATTAGGTGTTTGGAGAAGCTCCACCTGCGTTGGAGTGAGAGAATTCGCATCAAGTGGTGAGGTGAATGCACCTGAACGACTGGGTGCAACTCTCTCGGCTCAGCGCTGCCCTTTCCCAGGGCCAAAGCTCTGTCAGACCACGTCCCCTGAATGACTAACGGCCGCTGCCTCCCACTGCTGCCACCTCCCACCAACGCCACTGAGCCAAAGCCACAGCAGGACAGCAAGCAAACCAGGATGCCTACTTCCCAGTGCTCTCCTGCAACTGAAAACCCAAATGCTGACAAGACTGAGGGGAAAACCCCCATATCCCCTAGCTAGTCTGGTAGGGAACTGGCTGTCCTCAGGGTCACACAAAATCCCCCGTGCTGGAAGAAAGAAGAAACAGCAAGGAGTTGGCAACAGGCAAGGCACAATGCCTGCAGAAATGATTATGCTGATGCCAAATCTGGTGCTATCTGCGCTTTCCAGCCACCGCTGAGCTGACAGCACGTGCCATGATGCCAGAGCTGGCAGAGGCCATCCCGAGCACAGCTAGTGGGCACCGGCCACCTTAAAGCAATAGCACCAGGCACCCTCCTTCAGCTAATGTTCAGGGGCAGGAATAGTAAAATCACACGTCTATAGTGCTCTCTCTGTCGAAAGTGCAGCAAATACCAAAAAGCAGCTCCCCGTGTCGCCCAGCCAGCCACGATGCCAGGCGCAGGGTGCTTGGGCCACCACTGACCCGCGCTGGCCGGACTCCAGGGCCCTGACAGCAAGTGGCAGGAACAGGGCACGGCTACAGGTCCTGGCTCCGGGCAACCGGCACAACCGTAAGGACACGGTTCCTTGCCAGCACTGACTGAACTCCAATTTTAGCAGAATTAAAGCTTTCCAGATTGATGGTGAAGAATTTCAAAACTCAAGGAGTATAACAGATTTCCATCCGAGTTTATAGAAATAGCTGAATACACCAACAGCCTTAACATACACATACGCAGGAAAAGAATGAACTACCAGATCTCCCAAAATATGGATTGACAACCACAGAAATCCACTAATTACTGTTTTAAGTATGCTTAGATTCCCAACTCTGCTGTTATTAAATTAAAAATTACACCATCACATATTTTAACAACACGACAGCTCATACAAGTTACGACAATTTCAAAAAGGTCGTCAGCTTTTCATATGATACTTACATGATATTTCAAACATGGTCACATTTCCCAAATTACATAGGACAAAATACTACTTTTTCACCGAAAGAGTTGAATCTGGTGTCATTCCTTTGGCAGGAAGCAACCATGTCCCAAAGGTCAACGGAAAGCCAGCGTCTCCCTTCCCAGACGCCCGCACATAGCATCACTGGATCCCTCCAATTTCCTAGCAAAACGAGCCTGAAGAAATAATTTCTGACACTGTCAAAACTGCACTGCTGATGTTCAGGAAAGGCTGGGGTGTCAGCACAGCCAACAGCCTGAACCCTGCCCCACACAACGCTCTGTGTGACAGACCGTGTCTGGACTGGAAACCATTTAAGCACATCAAAATTAGAACTGGGACCAACACCTAAACTACAGCAACTTTTTCCCTCATTGTGTTTTGAAGAAGACACTTCCAGCAGAACAGAGCCGCTATTTCCATATCCCCACATCCACACCTTATTCTGCTTCTCGTACTGTCAAGATCTGCTTGTCACCCTCCTGTCCCGCGCACCTCCTGCCAGAAAGAGTCAGGAGGCAGGGGGCAACACACAGATAATTATTACAAACCTGGAACATTTTCAAGGAGAAGGTTTGCATTTGACTTTTGGGGGATTAAAGTCAGTCTTCCATAAACAAGCATGAAAATATCCCAAGGAGAGCTACATTACTAATGAAGATTTTCTTGCTTCTTGTCAGTTGCTTCAGCCACTGCTGCTGCCGTTGGACGCGTGTAACGAAGGCCTTTCTACTGCACAGCTCTGCAGGTGTGATTAAATCTGCCTCACACTTCCCAAAGTCCCCAAGTGGACTATCATGCCTCAGTTACAGAGATAATTTCTCAGAATGAAAGAGCCAATAAGAAGCGATTCCTTTGGGCATCTCAACAGCATTAACACAAAATGCAGTAAAAAGCATCAGAGTAGCAGAAAGCAATTTAGTCCTCACGGAGGCAACTTGTTCACAAGGCATTTCAAACCTTTTAACCAAGTGTATCTGCCTGGCCTTTAGTCAGAAGCCAGCGCAGGCAAGAGCTGCACTGAACACTGAACGGCACCGGCTGCAATTGAACTAGTTGGGCTCATCTCTTATTTCTCTTTTTGCCCTCTGACATCAAACAGCAGCTCACAACCCAGAAAACTGCTGGCCTGACGTGGCAGGGTGAGCTGTGGAACTGCCAGCGTGTGCATGCAAGGACAGTCACGAGTGAGGGTCTCATGGGGGTTACAACAGAACGACGCAGCTTTGGGGAAGCCCTGAGCACAGAAAGGCAGGGCAGGAGCGAGAGGAGTCACGGGGAATTCATGCAAAAGGAAAGAGGAGGGAATTCAGAAAACCCAGCTACAATTTGAGGGGGGGAAGTGTGTCATTTGCCTCCTGAGGGAAAGGACCACATGCAGTCCCACGGGCTCCAAAATGCACTCAATTAGCTGTTCCTTTTACCTTTTTGTTCTACCCAGCATTTCTTCAAGAGCACTGTCATCTCTGGCTTTGGCATCCTACTCATCATCTAGGAATTCATGTTGCCGTTTCCTCCCTGAAAGGAAAAAGTCCCGTCGTCAGTCATTTGCTACACAAGGGAGAGGACAAATTTGACAAGAGTATTTTTGCCACTGTTCAAGTTCAAAGACCATCGCTCCTTGAGCAGCCGGCACTGCCAGTTGTGTTCTCTGCCACAGTGTCACTCATCCGAAATCAATCGGCCTGTGTTGACTCTAGAAACTTACCCCAAATTTACCTGCGAGCAGCTGAAAAGCTGTCAGTATCTCAGACCTGCCTGGAAAGAAAGAGCAGGGCAATGACTCACCCCGAGGAAGAAAATTCCCAGCAACAAGAGAGATTTGCACCAAGCAAATGTCTTTATTTTATTTTAAAGCATTCTGAAAGTGTTAAGCTATATGAAAAAGCAGCAATACAACACTGAGAAAGCACACTGAATGTCAGGGAAGCCTTCATTTCATATCACATGAGCCAAATTAAAAATAAAACTAAACACAAGTGTACGAAGCGGAGACAAAAAAAATCAATTTTCTCAAAGAGATAACATGAGGGACTCCCACAGGGGCTGGCAAATTCTGGAGGAGAGAAAGAGATTATATTTTATGGGAAGAGATTCAATAACCATTCTTTTCCCATAAAGCTAGTGATGGAGGATTGTCACTGCTCCACAGCCACACTGTGCACATTTCAGGACAACAGTAACAGAAAATCAATAGCATCTTTTATACGTGATAAGACATTATCTCCATGGACTCCTAATACTAACAAATGGGACCAAAGAAGACCTTTACTAAAGCTCAGTCGTCAGCATTCATCTGGCTGACAGGAGCGGGGTAGCACGCTACTCTACATCCCTGGATAGTGGGGTTTTTAATTTTTCTTTTTTTTGTTAAGAAGTAACTCTGCTCAGAGCTTCACCCTCCACTGAAGCCAAAGAGCCCCCAGATGACACTACATTAAAAGTCTAACAATGTTGAACCCTGGCGCTGTCGCTCGACAGCCCCATCGGCATACATTTCCTCCGGCTGATGGCTGTAATCATTAGGAGGTAGGAGCTTTATCAGGTGGTAATTTGACAGCTTTGACAAGCTCGGCTGAATTTATGGCACTTTCTAGTTTTTCCCTCCATTGAGCTGAGATGGAACTAAAGTTAATATTAGCAAAAACACTTTGTGCGGGGGCAATTTTCCAGTGATGACTACAAGATTCCAGTTACTAAGAGAATCTGCTAAACAAGGCTCCTCGCAGCCACTGTTCACTCCCCCCAGACTGGGGGAAGACGGGTCCCCATCAGCCCACGAGCTCAGATGGAAGCTTTTGCAGATGGAAGGAACCTCCAGCTCTGAAGCGCAGAAGTAAATCAATTCAGGAACACCTCTGCACCTTGTAGAGCAGGCACTAGCCGCCCAGAGAAACACAGCCACAGATGTTTCCCTTGGCTTAAAAAAAGAACTTTTAGCTCCAAACCCAGTTCTCCAGACAGGGACAATGCCAGTTTGCTGCCCCCTTTCCAGCAGGCAGCACTGCTGGCTGGTCAGAAACACGGGCACTTCGGATGCGCTCTCAGACATGCCCAGAGAGGCCCCCAAGGGACCCTCCTGGAAACCCCTCCCAGCACATTCCGCTACCTGCTGCTTGTCCAGAGCGAGCACTGACCCCAGTTTATCACCCCCACACGTGAAGAATGGTGATGTTCAGAATCACTACACTCCTTTCTGAGTGCACGCTCAACGTCTTTTAAACAGAGCGCATCATTTCTTTTCTGTCTATAAAAAAACCTGGGACATTAAAACTTCGGGAAAAAAAAAAAAAAAAAAACACAAAACAAACAAACCAGCAAGTAACACAGTTTCTTGCATTTTCCTAGATCAAACAGTCCACTCTAAGGAATCCCACCAAAGAGGTCCGAGGAGGAGAGGTACTGGTGGATCTTTTTTTTGTTTTTCTTTATTTATTTCCCCAAATTGCTTTTTTTGCCATAGATGTTACACTTCCTGTCATAACTGAGGGTTTTGAAGAACTACCTCTACATGCTTAGAAAGCACAGTTCATATTTAGCTCCCTACAGTCTTATTTCTCTCTTCCTATATTACCCTGCCAAGATGTGACATCTGTGGACTGTTCCCAACAAATTCCCCTGAATCATCTGTGATGCGTGTGGAACAGCGGCCAGAGCTGGCAACCAGCAGCTGTGCCTTTGAGGAACGTGTTAGATCAATGTGGTAGGGGGGAGGATTCCCAGTAACCCTGCCACTAACGTCCCCGAGGACCACACAACTCCCAAACCACGTTAGAAAGCGAGCACAATTACGACAGGACCAAAATCCATGGGAAATAGTGTTGCCACGGCAACTGACATCCTCAGAACTCCAGTCTTCTTTGCATTTTTGCACAGACTCAACAACTCCCAAACCACATGGAGAAACACGAGTGCAGCAGGTGGGTTCATTCAGGAAACACACGCTGCCAGGAGGTTCCCCGTACAACAGGCCGGTTTCTGCTTCTCAGAAAGCAGAGCCTTTGTGGACCGCCTGTTCCAAGACTGCATCTCACCCACTGCGAGGAACTTCTACAGCACGATCAATACTTCCTTGTTAACTACCCTTGGATCAGAAAAAACTTATTAAATATTAAAACATTCCTGCTTTCAAACAGAAGTTACATGATGATTAAAACCAGAAGGGATTAGCAGATTTTTGGAATGGGCAAAGACAGTCTGGGCTCCAGGCCGGCTGCACCGGTGTTAAGGAGCAGCCTGGCAAAGGCTCCCCTTTGAGGCCGGCAGGTGGTACCCCCTGTGCAAGGACCAGACCCGTAACTGGGGAGCGTCCAGCCGCCCCCAGAGAGACCTCACTGCTCTCCCTGGCTGCGGACCACCGCGGCACCACCGAACCGCCGGTCTGCCTGCCAGCAGGCTGCGAAAGGAGGCACAGGCCAAGCACGGACCGTCTGCTCCCACTTTTAGGGTATTTCCCTCAGTTCTGCCCTGGGCAAGACCCGGCGGGTGCCTCTCGTGGTTTACCCACCACCAAGCGCGCCTGCTTTTGCGGGGCCACTCAGCTTGTGCCCGGGGACACGCTCCCTGCGTGGCGAGGCCAAAGCAGCCCTGGCCCGCAGAAATCCGCCCCGGGTTGGCACCGGCGCCAACGGCCCGGGCGGCTGGGCCGGTTCGCTGCCGGCGCCGCTCTGCGCCAGGGCCGCCTCCCTC
>VZRU01018969.1:4738-17485 GCA_013398155.1 Pedionomus torquatus | reverse complement strand
TACCAGTGAATGTACGCATGATCCAGTAATAACAAAAGTTACCAGAAACATATTTTAGTAAAACCTCATTAATCAGGGAATCTGATACAGTATACCTGATGTTCATTATATTTAACGAGAAATCACTGAGCAAATGTGCTCATTAGCGACTTATTGGACAGCTCTGTGGAAGGTACTTGACTAAAACCCCGTTGCAGTAACTGCACATTTAACGAGCCCCATTGATAGCTATGGTCTAACAGCTTCCTGTTCCCCGGGCGTGCTGGTGGCCTGGCTGACATGTCATAAAACGATACAGCCCTCAGAATGGAGGTTGCAGACCGGGCTGGTTGTTTATCAGGGTGCTGAAATCTTGGATCCCACATCCTCCTCTGCTGTTTCTCATGCTACGTGTGCACTTGGCAAGCGGCTGCTTTGTGTGGCCTGCCTCCCCGGTGCCTTGCAAGCTATGTAGCCCTTCAGTGTATGTATCATTTCAGTAGTGGTGGCTTTGGAAAGCCTCCCGAACCCACTATCCTGCCTACTGACTGCTTCTGTCTTTGCATGCTGTGGGCTCCTGGTTGAGTAGAGTACTATGTACAACAATGGAATTACAGAATCGCAGAATCTTCATGGTTGGAAAGGACCTCTGAGATCATTGAGTCCAACCATACACACACAAAACCCCCTACAATCTTGGCCACTAGAGCATGCCCCGAAGTGCCGCATCTACACATTTCTTAAATACCTCCAGGGATGGCGACTCCACCACCTCCCTGGGCAGGCCGTTCCAGTGCCTGACCACTCTTTCAGTAATTCTTTCTAATACCAAATCTACACCTCCCCTGCCACAACTTCAGACTATTTCTTCTGGTCCTGTCATTCACTTTAGAGAAGAGGCCAGCACCCACTTCTCTACAACCTCCTTTCCAGTAATTGTAGAGGACAATGTCTCCCCTCAGCCTCCTCTTCAAACTGAACATGCCCAGTTCCCTCAGTCTCTCTTCACTCTCTTCATATGACTTGTTCTCTAGACCCCTTGCCAGCTTGGTGGTTCTCCTCTGGACACGCTCCAGCACTTCAATGTCCTTCTTGTAGTGAGGGGCCCAGAACTGAACACAGCACTTAAGGTGAGGCCTCACCAGGGCCAAGTACATCACTTCGCTACTCCTGCTGGCCACGCTATTCCTGATAGAAGCCAGGATGCTTTTGGCCTACCTGGCCACCTGTCCACACTGCTGGCTCATGTTAAGCCAGCTGTCCACGAGCACCCCCGGGTCTTTTTCTGCTGGGCAACTTTCCATCCATTCTTCCCCGAGCCTGTAGCATTGCTTGGGGCTGCAACCAAAATGCAGGACCTGGCACTTGGCCTTATTGAACCTCATACAATTGGCCTTGGCCCATTGATCCAACCTGACCATGTTGGGGATGAAGTGTTTGCTCCACGGAATGAGTTCTGTGCTCTGAGCCTGCTCTCCCTTCAGTGCTTCCATGTGAAGGGAGAAGCTCCTGGTCAGTCCTCAGCCCAGCCATCGCTAGCTTCTACCAGCAGCGCTCGCTGTGATGCTGTCTTCACGTCCCAAGTGTAAACTTCTTGGAGCCCAAGTCTAAGAGGCAAAAGAGAAGACAGTGCTGTTTATAGCTACAGCACTTTCCATGAGGAAAAAATGAAGACTGATGAGCGAAGTAAGGCTCTGCAGACATCAGTCTGTGTGATTTGGTTTGTTTTGGATCATGGAAAAGTAGCCTATGCACGGAGAAAGCCCTATTTCTCAAATTTTTGTGGTGTTCAGACCTTCTGGATTTGTATTTTACTAACAACACGGCTTTATTTTTGAAAGCCATCTCCTAAGAACCTAGTATGGCTGGGACACCAGTTAATATCAGCAGGCTGGGTGCAGCAAACCCAGTGCCATCGGACAGATGAGTGAACGCAGATACTCGTCGTGCTGCTTTTAAAGNAATAAGAGCAGTACGGTAAAGGTAAGTTTCAGCCATTTTTAACCCACACATAGTATTTAATGTACTGATCGATGCTGGAAAGTACAGTCATAGTATAAAAAAAATAAAAAAAAAAAAAAAAACCCAAACAACTAAAAGCCGTAACCCACAACGGTCCACCTTTTTACTGGATATCCTGGGCCAAGACCTGCAGAGTCTACGCCCAGCGCGACGCCAGGCCGCAGTTGGGAGGGAGTCTCCTCAGGCGGTCCCTNGATGGTATTTTGCCAGCTGTGCTGGCTTGTGATTACTCCATCTCCAGTCCTATTGCAGGCTTGTTGGACAGATGAATATGGACTAGTCAGGGCTCTGTCACATCCTAGCAACAAGATATCATGCTAGAAGACATGAGTTAATTAATCTTAACAGAAATTACTCAAGGCTTCTCAATAATGTACTGAATTTTGCTAACCAATAGATGAAGTGGTCACAGTTGAGCCAGACTAGGCTCTAAGAGAGACATCCACAGAGGGGAGGGACAGACCCCCAGCCTGCCCGGCCGCCCCCTGCCCGGCGCCTGGAGCCCCGCACCCCGGCGGTCGGTGCATGCAAACACCCTGGTTTGACTTAAAGACCTGCTGTTTCAGCACACTGAGTGATAGGCTCTTTGTAAGCAAAGGGAGAAATACTGATTTCGCTTGTACGAAGTAGATATGCAGTGTTTTTTTTTGATTTCCTACCGCTTCTCATTCAAGCTGTCTTTTCCCCTTTCATCCCCATCACGCCACTGCTGTAACCTTCTTAGAGAGCTCCCCATCACTCTCTTCTCCATGTGCTTGTCGTGCTGCTCTTCGTCTCTTTTCACCTTTTTTGTCTTCAGTCATCTGAAAAACGCCAGAGCACTCATCAGTGTCTTTTTTTCTTACCCATGAGGCTGTTTCCCAGAACGTTTTGCACAAAAGCTGGAGGAAATAATAGAGTGAAAACTTCTGTCTCCTATAACTCCGGGTACAGCTGTAAGTTTAGATGGAGAAGTAGGTTTTGTGCGTGTAATATAGATAAAGTGACTTCAGTGACAAGTAAGGATGTGTGCCTTGGGCCTGCTTCTTGAACCTTCTTGGTGGGTTATTGACTTGTTCATCCCATAAACTTTTGGTGCCTTATCCTTTAGGAAGAGAGATTCTTAGAAAGTTGAGTTAAAACTTTAAACATATAAAAAGTTCACCATTCTGTTAGTGCTGATAGACAAGGACCAGCTGCTGAAAAATAAAGGCTTGATTGATCATATTGGCCAACTTCAACCAAATTTGTCATTGTAAGAAAAATCTTGAAGATGAGCATCTCTGACTTTGTGAATTAGATGCTTAGATGAAAGGGAGACTCGAGTTAATGCTGTCATGACTCTTTTACTGTGTGTTCTGTTCCAGCCATGTGGCAAGCAGGGTTAGGAGACTGTTTGGAGTTTTTCTTCTTTATCTGGAGGTGGTCCCTGATCCAGTTCTCCATGTGCTGCACAAACGCTTGTCGCCATGTTGTGTGCAGATGTGGCTGAGCAGCTGGGGAGTTGGTGGCTGGTGGTGCCTCTGAAGAGATGCATGTACAGCCAGAGTCCTGGAAGAAAAGAATTTGAATTCTTGAAGCAAGGGCTCAAGAATTAACAGTTGTTTGGTCTTCAGGATGGTCAGCTCTGTGGCATTTTGCCTGATGGTAGTCAGGGCACATATAAGGAACGTGAAAAACTTGAGGGGGTGGTGGCTGGAGGACAGAAGAAGGAGCATGAATGGACTTGAGAGGGTGGGATGAGAAACAAAGGGGCCATTATGAATTTAGATAAGAGTGGGAATTATGCTAGGGAGTGAGGGCCACAGGGCACAGATCTATACAGAATCCTGTCATTATTTTCAGTTGAGTGAGATGATTCCTAATATTCTTTCATTTCCTTGGCAATTACTCTAATGGCAGCTGGAGAGCTGCCTGGCAGAAAAGGACCTGGGGGTGTCAGTGGAACATGAGTCAGCAGTGTGCCCAGGTGGCCAAGGCAGCCAACAGCATCCTGGCCTGTATCAGGAGCAGTGTGGTGACTAGGACTTAGGAGGTGCGGCCCCATCTTGAGTACTGTGTCCAGTTTTGGGCCCCTTTGGGAACTTTCAAAGCCATTAAGGTGCTGGAGTGGGTCCAGGAAAGGGCAGTGAAGCTGGTGATGGGTCTGGAGAACAAGTGTTACGAGGAGAGGCTGAGGGAGCTGGGGTTGTTCAGCCTAGAGAAAAGGTGGCTGAAAGGAGTGTATAGAGAGGCAGGAGTCAGTCTCTTCTCCCAAGTCACAGGTGATAGGACAAGAGGAAACGGCCTTAAGTTGTACCAGGGGAGGTTCAGATTGGATATCAGGAAAAATGTTTACACTGAAAGGGTTATTAAGCATTGGAATGGGCTGCCCAGGGAAGTGGTTGGGGCACCAGCCCTGGAGATATTTAGAAGACGGGTTGACATAGTGCCTAGTGACATGGTTTGCTGATGATTTGATTTTTTTTTAATCAGAGTTAGGTTGATGGTTGGACTGGGTGGTCTCAAAGGTCTCTTCCAACCTAGACGATTCTATGATTTTAAAAGCATTGGAGGATGGTGGCCGTAACATGCTTGAGGTCAGCTACAAGCCTGGCAAGTCTGTGGCTCCAGCAGCCTTCCCAGAAGGAGGGGCCGCCTCTCTGGCCAGGCTCTTGTCCTGCCCCTTGCCCTGTGCGTCACTGCCTGATGAACTGGGAGAGTGATCTGGTTGAAAATGAGCATGAGGAATGGGGAAGAGAGATAGAGGTTGCTTCAGCAGCTCACTTGCAGTAGATGGCTCAGAGGAAGCCACCTAGGGATTTCCCAAATGGAAAGGGACTCTCCAGCAGCCTTGAGTCCAGAGGAGCCAGAAACAGAACTGAGAATCTGGTCCGAAGGTCTTTCTGTTATGGAAATGTCATATTCTTTAAATAGTTCCTTATTGTTAAAAGCTCAGGGTTTCTCATGCTTGCCTCGGAGCTAAGAGTATTGAATGGGCTAAGGAATTAGGTGACATGTGTTGCTAATATATTTTAAAATAAAAATCCTGGGCATTGATGAGAAATGCATGAGAATGGGAGCTGAGGGGAAGAGAAAGAGAAGGAATACATAGTTGTTACTCTCTCTGTGTAATGCTTTCCCTCTGAAGCTGCCTGTTACTGTTTAAATGAGTGAATGCTAGACGTTTCAAAGTATAGCCTACACTTTTCCTCCAGTCTTTTACTTTATAGATAGCTTTATAAATACAAACCTCCGTGATATTTTGTACACAATCAAAAAAAGAAGTGTTGTATAGGAGAACTTTTGCTTGTTTCTGATGATATTTCTATTCAAACGGTAACAATACAGCTTTATGAACATTTAGTTTAATAGTTAAGGGGAAAATTGTTCGTGTATGCTAGGCTGTGTTGTCACTAAATCCAAGGTCAATTTCTGTATTGTCTAAGGAGTACTTAGAAACATTTGTTTCTGCCTTTCATTTTCAAAACTGTGAAATAGGCTGGTTTTGCCCTGGCCAAACCGGTCGAAAATTAAGATTGATTTGCCTTCACTTCTGCAGCACGTTTTTCATTCAGTCATGTCAGTCCATTCATTTTGCACTTTACCAATGTGAGCATTCTTCAGCTTCCTCTAAGGTAAGTTTTGTTCCCGCTTGGTGATGGCAGAGGGACTTTCCTGGGGCTCTCCTTTGTGCCTGATTCACTTGATACGGAATTTTCAAAGGCGTGTGAGCTACTTGAAAGCATGCTTCAGGCTTGCAAAATTGAAACTGGTATGTAATTAGTAAGGAAAGAAAGGGTAAAATCTAAGGATTCTGCAACTTTTGTTCTGCAGTAACTAAGTCTTAAACTCTTGTCAGAAAGACAGCAAACTCCACATCATTGAGGTGGGAAGAGAAGATAGGTCACTTGTATGAAACCTTAAAGTTTAATGGGTATGAGTTGATCTCAGTTGTGGGATGCTGTGAGAGGATTGATGTGCTTGTATAGATACGTGTGCAGAGATGAGAAGGTAATGCATACGTAGATATAAAAATCAAGCTCAATTCCTGACCTTTCAGGCTTTGGAAGGGTATGTTTTTAGATACTGCTACAGTTCCTGCTCCTAATGGAGTGATGCATGTTGTTACTAAATGCTTGAAGACAAAACAACACTTAAAATATCTGCCTTAATTCCTGCTGATTTACTGGTGCCTGGGTGGATCCCAATATAAGACTTCTAGGGTTTTCTGTTTGTTTGTTTGTTTTTCCTGCCTGTTTTGTTGTTGGTGTTTTGTTTTCTTTTATTTTGTTTTTTAAATCTTTAACTTTTAAATTCTATGGTACAAATACTGTTTAATAAATCAAATTCTGTCTCAATGTCAGTTGTCACTATATTCATTCCTCCCTGTTGTGAGCTGTTTTAAGGGGCAGCAGTTTGAATTCTGCCTTTCCAAATATTTAAGTATCTGTCAGCCTTAGTAGAGGCATGAAGAGGGTTTTTTTTTTGCTTTTTTCTAAAAGTGATATGGTGATTATGTTGTCAGGCTGTGAGCTGCATCTGTGCATTGGAAAACTCAGGAAGCCTTTAATGAAAGTTTTCATGTGTTGTGAACATTGAAATTCTGAATTCTTGTGATTATATTTGTTTAAAGACACAAAGTAAGAAAAATGAACTTCTCAAGTGATTTTATGATTCCTAGTAGTGAGTTTTGACCTCTGAAAGCAATAGGCAAATGAATGACTTATTTATTTACATGTATGAGGCATTTTAGTTCAGCTTTCTCAGTTCTCCTTGTATACTTAATGAATTTCTGTGAAGCTGAAGAAAAAGAACGTTATTTTAGGCAGTAGTTGGGTGGAGTTGTACTGAATTCAGCCTTGAGGCTGAAATATTTCTCAGTATGTGGTAAAATGAGATTCTGCCTGTCAGTATGAAAATGCACATCATTTTGAGGGGAGGTTTATAAATGGAAAGAGCACTCTTTGTGAAGCATCCTGAAACAACACTCACTATTTCTTTTGACTTGAGAATCTCATCATGAAACTAAAAAATGCTTTATCAAAGCAGAGTTACTCTCTAAACAATGGGGATTTTCAAACAAGACCAGCTTTGTGGAACGTTTTGGGTTTAAAGCCTTCTTTTCCTTTTCGAAACAGAAAGATGATGACATTGAAGAGGGGGATCTTCCCGAACACAAGAGGCCTTCAGCACCAATAGATTTCTCAAAAATTGATCCAGGCAAGCCTGAAAGTATCCTGAAGCTGACGAAAAAGGGGAAGACTCTGATGATGTTTGTCACAGTGTCAGGAAACCCCACAGAAAAGGAGACGGAAGAAATAACTAGCTTGTGGCAGGGGAGTCTCTTCAATGCCAACTATGATGTGCAAAGGTGAGCTCTTGTATGCAGGGATAAAGTTCTTGCTTTTGCAGGACCTTTGTTTCTTTCTTCCTGAAAATCTTTTCAATTGTTCAACCTGTGCCCTTCCCCGCCTCCACCATTTGTCACTATTCCTTTGTTTCTGTAATAGTTTATACCAATTTATTGTAAGTCATGCTTCAAAAACCCTGGTGTGGTCCAAAATTCTCTTTAACACAGTGCATGATGTACGTGTGGCCTCGTTTCTCTTCGTCTCATTACATTTTGGCTATTTACCAGTTCTAGCTGCAGTAGTTTGCCTTTCTGTGCTTGGTGAAAAACATCACACCTGGAAGACTTCTCACCACAAAAGGCTTTATGTTTCCTTCTCTAAGAAATGTGATTTTACTGTCAGAGTAAGATGATTATTTTGAAACAGAGGAGTGTTGTGGTCTTGGACTGAGGTAGGAAAGGATCACAGCAGATCTATAAAGCAAATTTAATGCCCTTTAGTGGATTTTTACATAGTCCTGAACTAGTCCTTAAATTTTCTTTGTATTCTTACTCCTTTTTGGGTTTTTTGTGAACTTAATACATTTATTATAACTTGTGCGAAGACATTGTTCCCTTGTTCCCATTCCCGGGCAACAAGAAGACAAGCTTCTTGCTCTTAAATGTATCCCCTTAGTTGTGGAGGTGCTCTGAATGGGACAAAATGTTGTAGGGCTTGAAAGGCTTGGAGCTAACTTGTGTCTGTCCTAGGTTTATTGTGGGCTCAAATCGTGCCATCTTCATGCTACGTGACGGCGGTTACGCCTGGGAGATCAAAGACTTTCTGATAAACCAGGAAAGGTGTGCGGATGTTACTCTGGAAGGTCAGGTTTATCCCGGCAAAGGAGCAGAAGAAAGCGAGAAAGTGAAAAATAAAACAAAACCTGAAAAAGCAAAGAAGAAAAAAGATGGCGACAAGAAATCCAATAGCGTCAAAGAGGACAACCGAGCAACCAAACAGAGAGAGGATCTATGACAGATGCGTTAACCAGACTGAATGCTGCTCTGCTGTTCCTTGAAGGGAAACTAAATTCCTGGCTTTACTGGGCAGGCAGGAGGAAGAGGGAGGGAAGGAAGCAGAGATAATTGAGGTTAAAAGACTTCTATGTTGAAATTCACCAGTTTACTTATTAATATTGTCCATTTTGTTCAGTTACAGGAAAGGTAATGTTTAATACCAGCGATTGACTACTTTAGTTTGTAACTTTTTATGCTTTTGTTGTTGCTTAAAATTAACAAATCTGTGTGTCTAACATCACAAACTTAATATAAGTGGAAAAGAAGAAATACAGTCTCTGAATCCACCAATGTTCATCTGTAGTAGCCGCATCCATCTCAGGTATGCAGGTTGGTTGTTGATTCATAGCTGCTCTTTGCTAGCACAGCACAGTACTTAAAAGACTCCCTTGGAAGCCAGTTGGCAAAACGGCCTAAAGTTGCAGATAATAGTGCTGCAGTGGCCAAAGATGCCTGAAATGACAGGGTTTAGGACTCATCTGGTTAGACTGCCTGTTCCTTTAAAATAAACAAAACCTATTTTGTATGTCCCCAGAAATCCATGAAGCGTAGAAGCATGGTAGAAGCTAAGCAGATATTTGGCTAATGAGCTCCAAAACAGTGCAGAAAGGAGATTCTGCACCCATCAGAAGGGTTGGAGGGGTGTTCGTGGACTTGCAGTACCCACAGGAGCAGTGGGGTGGGAAGGAAGTCAGGTTCTTGTCATTCAGGTTGCTACTGCTGCCAAAGAACTCTGCCTGTGGAAGCAAATGATTTGAATGCCCCATTATCTAGACAATGAGTTAGGAGAAATAGCTTTAACTCTGAAATTAATTTGTTTTAGTGGTTTAAGGGGTTGTTTAAATCTGCAAAAGTACTGGTTGCAGTACAGAGTTAAGCTTTGAGTCAGAAACATCACTTAATGGTGTTTAAAAACCAGGTTGTATCTTGGGTAGATTCCTGGCTGACACAGTTGATTGTCAGTGAACATCTGACTTAAATACTATGAAGTTTGATGTGTGGAAGTAAATTTGATTCCTCCTTGAAAGACTTTGTATAATTTGGGAAGGTTTTGTTATTATTTAGATTGTATTCAAATACATTGCTTAGAATTGTTTCCTTCTGCCTTACTCTTTGTTAAGGACTAAATGCACCTACTATGTGTGGTCCATGTTATTTTCCAGAGGATGAGCACAGTATTAGCTGTCTTCATTTGATACTATAAAGATGTTTCTTTGACTCTTTATTTAAGGTGCTAAAATCCAAGTGTTTTGGATAAAAGGTCCTAATTGAACCATAATGGTTAATCTTGTTGAATGCTTCAGTAGCAAAAGTGGGAAACAGACTTAGTGCTTGTTCTGAAATAAAAGATGTCACCAAGCTCACTGTTTCACTGAATAGTAAGATCTGTTAAACAATTACATATTAGTTAGACTAACTCATCTTTAATTCCTGTACGTAAGGACTAAATGATGTTGATGAAGGTTTCAGGTTACTATTTGTATTTAATTTTCAGAGTCTTGGTGGTTGGAAGGAACCTCTGAGATCAAGTCAAACTGTACACACACACACCCCCAGAAAAAAAACCCAAAAACCAACCATAGAAAACTAAGCCCCACAATCACCCAGCCCAACAGTCTCAGCCACTCGAGTATACTCTGCATCCATCTACATGTTTCTTAAATGCCTCCAGGGATGGTGGCTTCACCACCACCCTGGGCAGGCCATTCCAGTGCCTAACCACCCTCTCAGTGAAGAAATTCTTCCTAATATCTAATCTAAACCTCTCCTGCCACAACTTCATACCATTTCCTCTGGTAATTTTAATTATACTTGTACGAATTCAGGACTGAAGAAACCTTTCCTCCCAAACTTCATCAAACAGGCCTTTGCCTGTTTATGTGTGTGTAAGAATGAAGATCACGTATTCAGGTGTAACTGTATTACTTTTCTATTCTACTATTAATCTGAATGTATAGCAGAGTTGAAAAGAGTCTGTGTAGGTGTTAGGATATCCCATTGCACTGAGGAGAGATGTGCAGTCCTTTCCTTGTTCGTAACTAATTTCTCATTTTCTCAAGTGTTTTGGGTTTGTATCTCCCTTTTTTTAAAAAAAACCAAAACATTGCTTCTCAAGAGATAAACAGAGGACAGATGAAGCTATAAATATAAAATATGAATGAGGTTTTTCTCTTTACAACTTAAACTGTGATCTCTCTAACATAGATTTATTTCTACACGTTTCTGATCATAATCTGCAGTTTCTGTAGTTTTCCTAATGTTATGAAGAGAATGTGATTTGTTTTTGATCAAGTTGGGTTCTTGCTGTGCTAAACACTTAGGCAATGCAGAAAAGTATACAAAATGATACAGAAGCAAATTAGCCAGGGAGGAGAAACACTTGGACTATGGGTATAGCCCAACTTTTGAGACCAATTAGCTGTTTTAGTCGTTCATAAATCTGCATTGACAGTAGGCTGGGCATTCTCCCAGTGGGAGCAGGGAGGGGGCAGCCGTGTTGAATTTCAGCCTGCCCATTGACGGGGGATTTGGTTGGTTGCTTTGAGTCATGGAGTTCCCTGTGCCAAATGCAGGCGTGTTTTGTGCCGCATGGCTTATTTACACATTCAGGTGTTTGAGTTTGGGTTGTGGGTTTGTGGGTTTTTTTTAGCTTTAATAGGAGAAATGACTTGTGGGTTGCTTTTTAATATAAAATTCAAAACACTGTCTTCAAGTGTCTTTTGTCTTCCGTTCTTCTCCCCTTTTCATGCTTTACACTCAATGAGTGATTAGATATGGCAGTGAGTAGAATGTGTCTGTCTGGCGGGGACTTCTTCACCAGCCGGTCGTTCTCTAGTATCACAGCTCATGACTCTACTTATGTTTTCTTTTAAAACTAGTAATTCTTTGAGACTCCAACACTTGTACTGGTGCAGCGCTGTGTAACCAGATGTTGTTTTGTAATACTTTAGGAGGCCTGAACACAATATCACTTCTATATACCTATGAAAAAATAAGTATCTTCAAAAAGTTGCTTAAAGTCATTACTGTCCTGTAAGTACCCCAGCAGATGTTTGATTCTGCATTTGAGTCTCATCAGACTTCAAATAACAGATTTTTGGCTCTACGTGCAGGCGATTCAGATAGGACCTTTAAAGTGGATCCCAACAAGGAGGGTGGTGATTATAGCTCTTCCTCTTTCCTTATTTTTTTGAGTACTACACAGAGGTCTGTGGAAAATAATTTGCTTTCCTGACGGCTAAATGTCTGCGGCCTTTCTCCCCTCAGCTTAGTGACTCCTCTGTTCTAGTGCCATAACTAAGTTTTCTAAGTTATCATCATATTTTTATCCCAGCTGTCCTTCTCAGATAAAACAGTTTGTCAATGATACTACACAAGATGTGGTTGCACTTTGTGAGAAATTTCCAATGGACAATCAACTTTGTATGTAATAAAATCCTGGAACAAATACCTTGGGGGTTGGTTTTGGTTTTGTTTTTTGGTTTTTGTAATATTTTTTTTTAAAGATAAAGCACACATTATATATTACAATTACCTTGTTTACTGGGAAAAAAAAAAATCCATTTATGTTTCTACCTAGAGGAATGCAAATGCATCCCCTGTTCTTGGGGACTTGAATTCATCGACCAAAGTAGGAAGGTTGACATTTAAAGTCGTAGGACCAGGGCTCAAAAGACCTGAGAAAAGGACCATGTGCAGTAAACGAATACGTGCTGGCACTTGAATTTATAACATCCTCACCAACTACTAAATCTTATTAATTAGAGATGCACACACTGTCAACATTTAAAAAGATGACACTTGCAGGTGCAGTCACTGTCACATTGCTGAGATTTATACCTGATGGGGCTATAAAATCTCCTGGAACACTGTGCCAGTGCCAGGTCCTGTCTCTGCTGCTCACTCTCCTTTCGAACGCATCATTTTCTGGCAGGGAAGCTCCCATTTCTTTTACAGCTTCTCTTGGTTTGTCTTCAGCTTTGTTGCTACGCTTATTCCTAGGTGAAGAACACATATTTTTAAATTCCACCTCGGAGTCTCTTTTATGACACAGTTCCAAACCGTAGCGGGATTTCCAATTTTTACTTGAGTGGTCACAACATTTCTCTGAACAGTCAGAGCAGCTTTGGTTTCACAAAGACTCCATGTTCCTGTCACTGTTTCTGACCTCTCAATTTTCTTGAGAAAAGGAAATCATAAATTAAAATAGCGTCATCTTAAGATAGGGAACAGACTACTTTTGTCTGATATTTGGCCACTGTTCTCATGGGGTTTATAGCAAAGCTTGGAAATTATTTCCAGTCTTTATCTGTGGTTCATTTCCTTTTCTATTCAAAGCATTTGCCTTTTTCCAGAGGGTTGTGTGTGGGTTGCTTTTT
>VZRU01018959.1:0-10281 GCA_013398155.1 Pedionomus torquatus | reverse complement strand
AGGATCGGTGGAATCTCGGGCATCTTCAAGTCTCACGACTACCGGAAAGGTACGGGGGGACAGAGCGGGGCCGGCTGGAGGGGCGGCAGGGAGAGGAGCGCTGGGCCTTGGCTGTGCCTTCTCTGAGCTGACTCTTAGGCTAGAAGCCTCTGTTGGCTCAATACGTTGGTTGTTCTGGAGGTGGCAGGTGAGTCGGAAGCTGCCTGGCGACCACAGCAGGAAGCAATCTGCCTTTTGAACGTTGTTGGTGGAACAGTCTTGATTTTTCTATGGTGGTGTCCTTTTAGCATGCAATATGAGACTGTTTAGTTTTCCTTATGTGAAACAGTCATTTTACAAGCATGATATTGTACTGTCCTGAGCTGAGGCTTAGTGTCAGTTCATCTCAAGATCAATTCCTGCTGGTGATATGTGCATTCAAGGGTTCTTCATTGGAAGGGTCTCTATCAGTGGACAGAAATCTTGTCACAAATTATACTTGGTGTCAGCAAACAAGATACTTTACTCTTTCTGATCTCCTCAACACATGGCATAGTGGTCTCTAAGGTAAAATTATATTTAGTAACATACTTCTTCAGAGAAACTTTGCAGATGGCTTTTGAGCTGCAAACTACTGAATGATAATTACCATTTTTAGGGGTAATGGTTTTAAACTGAAAGAGGGGAGATGTAGATTAGATACTAGAAAGAAATTCTTTCCTGTGAGGGTGGTGAGACCCTAGCTCAGGTTGCCCAGAGAAGCTGTGGCTGCCCCATCCCTGGAGGGGTTCAGGGCCAGGCTGGATGGGGCTTTGAGCAACCTGATCTGGTGGGAGGTGTCTGTGCCCGGGGCAGGGGGGTTGGAACTGGATAATCTTTAAGGTCCCTTTCAACACTAACCATTTTATGATTCTATAACTCATTTTCTATAACATTTGATGCTAGTTATCGATGCTAATTACATTTGTTGTTATCAAGCGTACAGTTTTTATGCCTGAGTGTTGCATGTGGAAGATGAGACTTTTTTGACAGTAACGCTAACTGCTAAAAAAATAAATTTTTCTGTTAATTCTGAATAGTACCTAGGAGCTCTGCTGGGCATTCAGGTGTTTTGTCCCAAGGCAAAGTTGAAGGCTGTGTCCCTTTTGTCAGAGTACGTGTTGGCTCTTCCAGAGCCTGTGGGCAGTTACAGGCATGTTTAAGCTGCTGAATCTGTTAAGCAGCAGCACTCCAAGAAACAAAAGAATCACAGCATTGGTGGCCCGAGTCAGATCTCATGCAGAGCTCTGTGATCTTTTAGTTTACACCTCTTTCCAAGTTGTTACACCCTAACTTACATTTTGGTTGCTGACTGCTTATGGAGGGGTGACTCTGCTCTCGCTATGTTGATGTCTGTCTTTTACTTCTTCCTGTCTACCTAAGTGTTCTTTGGCATTCCTGGCACATTTGCCTCTGTAGCCGTGATATTGATAGCTACACGACTTAGCAGCCTGTTGATGTAAGCCTCCTGTGAAGGAAATGTAGTATCTCCTTCAATTACTGGCAGCCTTATATTTGAAACTGTATATTTCAAACTCCATATGACCCCAAGAAGCTGACTGGCAAACAGTGTAGGGAGGAAACTATTGCTATGGGCAACTACTCTTTTTTTCATTGTTTTAGGCCACTTTGAGTGTCCACCATACAACCAGCAAACAATTAGAAGCGCTTACCACGTGAGGAACATTGAAGTCTTCAAACTCAAGCAGGTTAGTGAAAAATCTGTTTTTTAAACAGTGATAAGGTTAACTTCCAAGTAAGATGTTAAAACTACTCTGAACAAATATGCTGTTGAATAGCAAATCTTACCAACAACTCCCAGCTAATCTGGACAGGATGTTTTATGCTGGCTGTGATTCCATTGCTGTTCCTGTGGAATATCTCCTCCAATGCTTTGCACAGCAGTGCAAATTGGGTCTGAATCAGGCACAGGCAGGAGCATGGTTTGTTTTTTAATTGCTTGGTCGTTTGTTTTATTTTTTTTATTTGGGTAAAATTCACAGAGTGGAAGGTGCTCTAGCCATACACCTCTGTTCTAGCTTTATGTTAGCTTTAGGAAGATGGATGCTATATTATCTAACATGCAAGCTGGTTGGTTAACTAACCAAAATTGAACAAGCTAAATAAGCTGATGCCAAATTTCTGTGGTTGAAGTATTTTTGATTCCAGGGCAAGGAATTCAAAGGACATCTAAATGACTTATTTTTGAGCCACTGCCAGCTCCCTGCTTTGTCACAAAGGCTACTCCATTTGCTTGAGGCTGTGAATGCATGTATTTCTAAGCACCTTGTGAATGGTTATTCGGGTTGCAGTTACACAGTTAAGTGTTCAGTAGGTACAAGGATGATGAAGCTAGGACAAGGGTTTGCTGTCACTGTAATGGATTTGATTCATTTCACTGTAAGTTTCTTACTAGTTGGACTCCAGTTTCATCTAGAAGTGTGTTCTGATACAGCTGATGGAAACATACTGAGTATCGAACCAAGACATGCTGAAGACACCGATTAGGCTTCTGGGGGGTGCTTCCTTTGAGGAGTGTCATGCCTAGCCATTATCCATTTTAAACAAAGCTTTTAAAAATTTCATGAGGAAGAAGATGCTACTTTGATTTTTGGGTAGAGAATTTGCTCTGTAGCTGGAAATTTGAAAAGCTGCCTTCTGAGTGGTGATGTGATCCCTTTTATAAAGTGGTCTCTATAAAACCCAGCAGACTGTCCCAATAAACTGTAGCATGAACCGTGGAGATTAGAGTCCCTTGAAAAGGGCCACCTGAAAGACAAGGCTCACTGATTAAACTTACTTGCTTTGAAAGCGTGGCTGTTGATCACAGCTACCTTTGTATTGGTTGGATATAGAATACGTTACATGTGCTTCGTCTTCTGCTGTGTAATTTCAAAAGTTTATTGTATGTGTTTTATTTATACTGTATTAATTTTGGCTTGGCAGTTAAAACATCCAATTGATATATTTATGTCACATGACTGGCCAAGGAGCATATATCACTATGGGAACAAGAAACAGCTTCTAAAAATGAAATCCTTCTTCCGTCAAGAAGTGGAGAGCAACACGCTAGGAAGCCCCGCTGCTTCAGAGCTTCTGCAGCATCTCAAACCCACCTACTGGTTTTCAGCACATCTTCATGTTAAATTTGCAGCTTTCATGCAACACCAGGTAAGGGGGGGAAAATTAATAAATCAAGAATGTATGGTCCCAAGCACATTTTAGAATTCCAGTGTAGGTAATTGTGTGTGGAAAAGCAACTTCTTTTTGGTTTTGCTAAATTATTAAAACTCAGCTTAAGCTGCAAAATATTAAGTAGTGTTAAAACTACTAGCTTAGGTAAGTTAAAGAGTTTTTAATGAATCAGTGGTGTAACTATGTAATCTTCTTCAGGGACAGCATGAAGTGGCTGATGTTATTGCACTTGAAACTTTTTAGAGAAGCACTTTCTTTTCCCCTTTATTGGGGAAGGAGACACATTCAAACCAAGTGATAGAGAAACAACTGAAAAGAAGGTAGCAGCTAACCAGGAATGGGAGGGTGCCTGTGGTAAGGCTTGGTGGAAGAAGTTCTCTGTTGGCCTGGGTAAAGCCAAAAACTAGCTCCTGTAAGTTGAAACTTGTCTTGGTTTGAGTTTCTCCTAAAGGTAGTATGATTTTCTATTCCTATTTGCAAGTTATTTAGCTGTAAAAATGCAACTCCAGACCTTCTAGACTCAACAAGTCTGTTTCTAATAATGTTCAAGTTTTTTTTTTGGCATGAAGTCTAGGTGTGCTCAGCTGCCTTGGTTGAGGGGTGCCTGTGGCTCTTGCTTTATCTTACTGTCATCTGTATCCAACTGCCTGTTATACTTCCAGTGAAGTCTGTCTTTCTCCTTGTCCCTCCATTCCTTTCTTACAGTCTCATGCTGATTTTTGTATTTCAGAAAATCTTTTTCTGTATGCATTATGCTTTTTTTGTTTAGAATGGTCAAATTTCATAGAAATGCTAATGACTGTGTTAATGCCATTTGTTTTTTAGACAAACTCCAAAGAAGAGCTACCAAAAGCAACCAAGTTTTTGGCTCTGGATAAATGCCTGCCACACAGAGACTTTCTGCAGGTGATAACCATGTGCAGTGGGGTTCCACTTTTTAAGCTTTCATTTGTCTGGACTGCTAAGTGAGGTGCTTAGATATAAACTGAAGAATAGTTGTGATAAATGGAGGAATTGGAAAGAAAGTAGGAATGGTGCATGTGTGGACTGGTGTTTGTATAATACTGTCTTGAAATGAGCAGACTTTGCTTCCTGTCAGGCAGGCCCGGTGTCTGCTTATTCCTATTTCCTTCTACCTTAGAACAACCTCCATTGTACCTCCTCTTGTATTTTTGTGTCATGGGTTGGGTTTTTTTGGTCAAATATCAGATATAAGAAGAAAGCCCATCTTGAGGCTCTTCTTTCACAGTTTAGTTAGGATCAGCTAATGCCTCTTTCTTCAGAACTGGATTCATGACAGGGCTGAGACCAAAGTTAAGCACTGTAATTTCCTGTGTGTTCTGAATTTCAGCAGGAATTGTTGCCACTTCCTAGGGGAATGGCTCTACTTTTTGTTTGGTGCATATCTGGCTAGGAAGGGCAGTGGGCAAGTAGGAGGGGTAGATTGTGGGAATTTTCTATGAGAGTGCCAAACTGATTTGCCAACAGCTCTTGTCTGTGGCCTGTGTGCGCTGCCTGTAGTGTCATCTATAAAATATGAAATGGATGAATCTAAAATCCTTTGCTATGAGAGGGAGCTGCTGACAGCATGTTCTTCAAATGCAGTCAAGTATTTCAGTGGTCTTACTTTAAAGTAGCTTTTATTTGTCAGCTTAAAGGGAAGGTTTGTTATTTGTCCTTCAGACATATAGTGGGATCCTACTTTTGAAGGTGCCAGAGAGTATGAAGATGGATTCTTGCTCTGCAAAGGTTCACTGAGATCCTAGTCCATGATTAGAATCTGGTAGCAAAGCTCATCTGGAGTAGCACTACCTCCAACAGCTTGTGATCCATCTGTGTGTAGCTTTGGTTTAAAAGCTGTTTTGTTTTGTTTTCCCTAAAACTATCTTACAAGGTTGAATTACTTTATGGACTGTTTAAAATCAGAGCCTGACTAAACTGAATGGTTTGAGTCGGGTTAATGTCACTGAAGACAATCCAGATTTGCATTTCAATTATTCAGCTGTTGAAAGAGTTTAAAAACGTTTCATGTTAATTTAATTGTGCTAAGAATGTATGTTTATATAGCAGAATAACTGTTGCCATCAATTCTTGATGTATATCTAATTAGAAGGTGGCATGAATTTAAGAGTAAGCAAATCCTGTTTTCCAAGTTGCATGACTGTCCAGCAGCTGGCAGTAGGGAGAAGGGTGTTCTGCTTTTTCATGGCTGTAAGGTAGAATATAGAAATACCTTTTTTACTATTGTTGATTGTTCTTTCTTAGCCCCTTATTCCTCTAAACTTTCATGTAGCTACCTTGAGAGGACTTGTTTGATTGAGACAACTAGCTCAGTGTACTTGAAACTTAGCAAAAGCTCTGTTCCATGAAAGTAACACTTGAATCAGTTCCTGGCGGCAAGAGAAATAACTTGTTTTGTAAACAGATAATAGATGTAGAACATGATCCTAATGCGGGTGACTCCCTGGAGTATGATGCTGAGTGGATTGCGGTCCTCAAGGCCACCAACAGTCTTGTTAATGTGACTCAGACCTCATGGAACATGCCTGAAAATAACGGCCTCCATGCAAAGTAAGTTGCATGCAAAGTAGAGAGAAAAGTGTGATATTTTGTTGTTGTTGTTGTTTTTTGTTTGTTTTGTTTTTGTTTTTCTGGACTGAAAGTAAACTTAGTGTTGTGTTTCTCTGATCTGCAGCTGATAATGCCTGTGGGGCTTGCTAAATGCCTGGGAAGACAGAGGGGATGGTGACAAGAGCTGTAGTCTGGAGCATGCAGCTTCCTTACTGCTCTATGCAGGCAGTTAGTTTTGTTTGGCGAACTTAAGTACCACCATCTGAGGAGCCAAAAATACATGGTGGACAATCATCTTGCCAGTTAGACTGTGCAACTGGAAATCAGGCTGGATTATGAGGATAGGCTGGTGAATGTTTATTAGGTGTTTTGACGTAATACACAAATCCTCGGTGGGGAGAGGGAAATCTCAGTATTGACCAAAAGCAATACACTTTGCAGAGAAATCTTTTGATAAAATAGGGATCTGTTGTAAGATAAACTTATGATCCATCTTCATAAGTTTCTCTTTGCAGTGGGAACAGGAAATACCTTTTGACTACTGCACTTCGTTAAACTTTATGCGCTTATTTAGGTGGGATTACAGTGTGACGGAAGAAGCCATCAAAGAGGTATTAGAAGAGCTGAATCACAACCTCAAAATTCCTTGTAACTTCACATTGACAGCTGCTTGTTATGATCCCAGCAAACCCCAAAAAAAGATGGAACCAGTTCACACTATCAATCCACAGACCACTGAGTTTTGTGCCCAGTTTGGCCTCACTGACATCAATGACAGGATCCAGCAAGCTAAAGAAGAGGGCTCAGTGCAAGAACATGAAGAGGAGGAGGAGGAAGAGGAGATGGACAGTACTGGGTCAGCAGAGGAACCCAGTGAATATAATACAGATAATTCTGGACTTTCATCCATTAATCCAGATGAAATAATGCTGGATGAAGAAGGTGGTGACGAAGACTTGAGTGCATGTTCTGTAGATCCTTCCCCTGATCATCCTCCTGACTTTTCTGCAAGTTTTTCTGATGTCCGGATCATGCCAGATTCCATGGCGGTATCATCTGATGATACTATGGACTCCACTAATGAGGAGCTGGAGAAATCTGGAGTGAGTAAGCAGGTGGAAGATAAGAGCTTAAATGAAAGACCATTAAAGCGCGTTGGTGGTAATGAAAATGGGAACAGCGGCATTAAAAAAATTAAGAGAAGGAATCAAGCTATCTACGCTGCAGAGGATGAAGATAAAACAGAATAATACTTCATGTGATGTATAACTCAGTTCTTTCCCTACCTTTTTAAGGGAAGGTGGTGAGAACTTGTGGTGGGCTACTCGTGCTTTTAATGTTACTTGATTATACTCGTGTTACTTTCTTAAGTTGAAGAGGCTGTATGTGGCCCTCACAGGGGGGGAAGGGATTAAACATCTAAGTCAGAAGCAGACTTTTTCCAACAAAGTACTTTGTTAAAGGATTTAAAGCTCATGTATAATCAGTTGATTTTACTTCATTTCTTGGTTCTTAGTGTGTACTAGGTATCCTTAGCTATACAAGCTGCTATACAAGATTGACTGTGCTCATTTAACAAGGACTCTTAAACTATTAACTCAAGACAAAGTGGGAAGATGTCTGACTTACAAGACTGAAAGATTTTATTTTATTGCTTTTTGTCTCATTTTATACTGAACTTTTAATACAAAGTAGCATATGCAGTAACTCTGTGAACTAAATTAAAATAGAATTCCCGTGATAAAAAAAAAAAAAAAAAAAAAAACAGCAATTGAAGAGTTAAAGATTTTTGTTTCTAGTGATATTTATGCCATAGAAAAGCTTCACGGTCACAAACAAAATGATTTGTGTTGTCCAGTGTTGGTTTTTAATGTCAATTCTGATAGGGAACCATGTCCTTTCATTTGACAGTTCTGTGGGGACCATGGAAGAGTGCACCTCCGTTTTTAAAACCTCACTCACGTGCTGTTTCTCAAAACTTGAGAACCATGTCTTAAAATTCAGGTAGTTAGGATGAGCGGCTTCCTAAATGCAGACATCATCACTGTCTCAATTCTTACTAATTAAGGCTGGGTTCTATTTTCATATAAGGTGGTTGATGTTTGTAAGCTGCTTGAGAGAATTAATACTGTTGTTGTTAGCCCAAGTTTTCACCTGCTGCTTCTTTTCAGTATTGTAGCTTGCTGCATTCTTACAACTGGATTTGGAATTTTCCAAAGTACCCTCATAAACCAAGGGAGAACAGAACTTGGAAGTTTTCTTTTTGCTGTTCTAGTTTGCCCTCAATTATTAGCAAACAAAATCCTTTGGTGTACTAGGCTGTAAGGATAACTAAACCCGCTGAACATGACAATGTTTTCAAGCATGTGTCATCAGACTTGTTTAGTCTTCCTTTCAATCTCTGAATTATGTAGCAGAGAAACACTTTAAAATTGAGGCTGGATTTTTGTTTCTTTTGTGTGGTGGTGTTTTTGTTTTTGTTTTTGTTTTTGTTTTTGTTTTTGTTTTTGTTTTTGTTTTTGTTTTTGTTTTNTGTTGGTGTTTTTGTTTTTGTTTTTGTTTTTGTTTTTGTTTTTGTTTTTGTTTTTGTTTTTGTTTTTGTTTTTGTTTTTGTTTTTGTTTTTGTTTTTGTTTTTGTTTTTGTTTTTGTTTTTGTTTTTGTTTTTGTTTTTGTTTTTGTTTTTGTTTTTGTTTCCCAGAGGATGTTACCTTGTTTTCTATTCAATTAGTTGGGCACTGTTAATGCTCCTCCTGTTGCTGTGCCCGCCCATCTGTCACAACACTCACCAAAGAGGACTGTTGGTATAATGCGATGAGAAACTGGAAGTGCTTGGTGTAACCCTGAGGTTATCTATGGTAGCTGTAAACTACCAGCTACATTACTGAAGATAGTTGATGACCTCTAAGGGTCCCAGGTCTGCAAGGCTAAAATCTTAGCTATGCCTCGTGATCTGAAGACTATAACGGAAATAAAATATTTTAAGTATAAATTCTTTGTTATGAACTTGAAAAGTCTTCCAAGAGCTCTGAGCACGGTATTCAGCTGTGAGCTTCTCTTGGAGCTGGAGGGGAAGATGTAGGTTACATGCATTAGACATTTTAGCTGATTTTGTATGTTTTAAAGCAAACTGTTCTGTTGTAGAACATTGCTTTGTTGTGTGTTGTGTTTTTTTTTTTTTTAATCTCTAAAGATTACTTTTTTTAAATAAAGTATTTCAGCATCCATTGAGCAGAACGCAGCTGGTAAATATAGCCAACAAAAAAAAAAAATCTGATCTAGATAGGAGTTACTGTGGTCTTTCTTGCACTTGTTTACACCTTCTTGGCAGTTTGAACTGTCCAGCTGTATTCTTTTCTCACCTGTTAAGGATTTTCCCCATCAGCAAGATCATCTGCTGCATGGAGAGTTTAACTGAAGCTCTGAACTTGAAGCTTCTCAGTGAAGACCAAATACTCCAAAAGGTATGTAAAACACTAGGGAGGGCTGACAAAGTTTAATTGCTTCTTATAATCTGGGGTCTTCAGCCCTCTTTAAACAGAAGCTTTGGAGTGCTTTTGAAAACTTTCCACTTGTTGAAATTTTGCTAGAAACAGCTGGAGAACATTTATGTCAGGCCCTCATATCGTAGATTTTTCAGTGTATTAAACTTGCACTTGTCTAAAAACATTTTTGCTGTTCCCTGTTAAATGTTTGAGGAGCATTCCCCCGTTTCATGCTAGGCCAGCACACAGGTATTTTGCTCAAAGCATGTTACTGTTCTGCTTGGAAAAAAACAAAGAAAAGGGGTATAGCTTTTCTTTCTGTATGCGGAGTTGTTTTTTTTTTTTTTAATCTATTAAAGTCAACTTGTGACAGCATCCCAAAGTATTTGACATATCTGGTGTTCCCCATTATCTCCTGCAGTCTCCAACAGCTGGCAAACCTTACTGTTTACTTCACAATAGTGCTGTGCTTAAATACATGCTGAAGTATAGTTGTGATAAATGCAGATAGTTCTCAGCAAGGCTTCAGCTCTCCATCCACGTGGTGTGGGTAAGTCTCCAACCCACCCTCTTCACGATGTTCCAAGAACTCCACACAGATGAGGACATGACCAAAGGATCTGCAAAACTGCATGACTTCCCTGTGTGCAGTCAAAACACGAGGCAGAATCATACAATTCACTGGGCTGGAAGGGATCTAGTCCAACCATCAACCTAACTGTTAAAAATCATCCCTAAACCATGTTACTAAGCACGGGCAGCCCATCTTTTGAATCTCTCCAGAGATGGTGCCTCAACCACTGACCTGGGCAGCCCATTCCAAGGCTTAATAACCCTTTCAGGATAAAAATTATTCCTAATAACCAATTTGAACCTCTCCTGGTGCAAGTTGAGGCTGTTTCCTCTTGTTTCATGGCCTGTGACTTGGGAGAAGAGAGCGACCCCCCCGGCTACATCCTCCTTTCACGGAGCTGTAGAGAGAGAGGTCTCTCAGCCTCCTCCAGCTTGAGCACC
>VZRU01018945.1:1509-12058 GCA_013398155.1 Pedionomus torquatus | reverse complement strand
GGCGTCGCAGGGGAGCGGGGCGGTCCGGCTGCCGCGCCCCCGTTGGATGCGAGGGAGCTCCCGGTGCTTTGCCTTTTCTCTCCGCCGCTATTGTCTGCAGCGCTGACCTGCCCAGGTAGGCTGGTGGTGGGAGCCCCCGGTTCTGCCCCACAAGCGCGGGGTTTTATTGCTTGATATGCTGTGATTCAGTGCGGAATTGCTTGCTTTTCGTGCAAAATTTGCCTTCTCCTGGGCTGGGGAGTGGGATTATTGTTTCAACTACAGCCCCCCCCTCCCTAAATGACATCTCAAAGCTGTCTTCCCTGAGCCAGTGAGAACATTTTCTGGCATTCTCCAGTTTTTTTTTCCTCTTTTCCACATAGTCTATGTGCACATAGGTTGGAAGGGACCTTTAAGATCATCTAGCCCAGCCATCAACCAAACTTAAAATCACATTGGCAAGAAGGAACTTAACCTTGCTGCTGAAATCACGGGGGATGCCTCCTGTCTCTACGGTGTTTCACTTGTTTAAGCCACTTCAATACGTTGGACTCTGTTAATCTCCATTTGCTAAATCACTTTGTTATCTTGAGGCTGTTGCCAAACTGCCATGGCTCAAGTTAGAAACGTCTCACTGTGGTCATCACTGCAAGCTGTAGACAAACTGGGGCGAGTTAGGTAAACTGTGTAAAGGTCCAGTAGAATATTGCTGTTTCTTGTATTGCATGGTGGTGTTTTAAAGCCCGGCGATACCAAAGTATATGTTTTGGGTAGTTTTTAGTCTGTGTAAATACACTGGGAATAGCTTTAGCTTGGCTGGGCTGGCTGTTGCTTGCAATGTCGCTGGAGTAGTGGGGATGTTGGTGCCAGCGTGCAAAACCTGCCTGAGAAACCCGCTCTGAGGAATAGTAGCTCCTGTGGAGTTCCCCCGTACCACAGCTATGCCAAAGGCAGGAGTGGTTTATACCTGGTTTTCCTGTCTCTGACCTATGAGAAATACTGCACGACTAAATATTTGGGTAGTAAGAATAAAACTTTTATGTGGGGATTTGGCTAAAAGTAGAATGGAAAGGCCGTTTTGGCTCTGCTGTGGGTCTGTGCCTCTTGGAAGAGGCTGATGATGTGTGAACCTCATCTGGAGAAGGGGCCCAGACCTATAGATGCGAGGGCTCGGTTTGAACCCTCTAGACTTCGTGTCGCAGTCCGCCTGTGTTAGAATCTTCCTTACCCTGGTTCTAGCTGTAACAGCTGCCCCCTCTGCTATTTTTGCTGAGCGTTTGGAGTTCACAGTGGGAATGTTGTGTGACCTTTTAGCTGCTTCACAGTCTGCAAGTGCTTGAATAGCATCCGTGTATTTGTGCTTGAATTTCCACTTTGCTGTTGTGTGCAAAAGCTGTTTTCTGGGCGTCAGCAGAAGCATTTGAGCTTATATAGTGTAGGTGAGTAAACTTGTATATTCTAGCAGAGCTCTTTCCCATGTGATTGTTTGCAGTGATTTCAAATAGATGTTTTTTTTAAAAAATGAAGGCTTTTTTGTAGTTTTGGAATTAATTCACCTGTAAAGTCTCCTGTTCCCCTGAGACAAAGCACTTTTTCTTGTACGTACCCAGCAGCCTTTCCAGGCTCCAGGGCTTTTTTATATCACAGCAAGTACATAACTTCCCTAGCTGAAAAAGTTTGATACCAAAATCTGGGTTGAACATTTTGGAGTGCGAGAATAGTGACAGTGTCTTCTCTCCACTGTAGATTGGTAGGTTTTTTTGACTGAGTGTAAGCCTCCTGGGAGATGAAGTGTGCATTTCTGTACACCAGACTGTAGTGTGAATGTTTTATGACCCTTTGCACATTACTTAATCTTTTTTTTTTCTTCTTTGTATTTAGAAAATATTTACTTTGCAAGCATACTAGAGGGGTGGGGTTTGTTAAACATTTTGTTAAATGTCTTAAACAGTTTGTTAAAGACTCCATTGGGAAGCACTGTATGTTGAAAAATGTAGATATTAGTTTCTTTCTCCTCTGAGCTCAGAGCTCTGGAAGAATTTGATAGAAGACCCAAACTCTAATGTAGTGTAAACTCAAGTAACCTAATGTGTTTTGATGGATTTCAGTGAGAAACATGTCCAAAAGCAGCACGTCAAAGCGTTTTGGGATAAGGTCTTGCAGCATATTGGGATCCCGAACTTGTAAATGGGGCCTCTCTTGGTAACAGATGGGTGAGCTGTAGCTGTTTACATCCTTCTCTTGGAGGAGTCATGGGATGATTTAACTTGGCTGACATCTGTTTCTAGTAAAGAGGAATTGGGGTTCCTGGGTCCAGCTGCATGTAGAAAAATAATGTTGGAGGTTTGGCTCGTGGTCCCTTGAGCCCCAAGAGGGCGCAATGGCAGCAGACAGCTCTTGGGTTAATCAAGCCATGTTTTTTGAGATGGGTTTTTGATGCTGCAAGGAACAAGCTGTTTTCCAGTTCATAGCATCCTTGGTTAGTTGGATAGAAGACTGTGTCGCTTGACAAAACTTTGTGAGTTGAAACGGGTGAGGGTCCAGTTTGTCTTAAGGTAAAATATCACTCCCTGTGAGTACGGGGGACTGTTGAAATGGGTGCCCACAGAGGTTGTGGCACCTCAGTCCTTCACAGGACCCACCTGGCCAAAGCATCTTGGCCAGGCTTCTGTTTGGACCTCGCTTTAAGCAGGAGGCTGGATGAGGTGGTGACCTGAGGAGCCTGTTACAGGGCTTGTGTTAGAGTGTGTAAACTGCTCCAAGGAACAGTGTCCTTCTGTGCCCCCCATCCTTCAGTATGTGGTTAAAAATTCTTGTGGGACTTTTGCTGGGTTCTGCTTTGGGTGGATGGGGAGGAAACTAAAAGTTACATGCTATACGCTCTTAGGTTTGTTTGTTTTTTTTTTTTTATCCCTTAAAAGTTGTAGGCTATAATGTGTGACCAAGAATATAGTGTATTCTAACTTCATGTCTTCTAGGCTCTCAGTTCAGCAAAATGTTTGCTAAATTGGGGATGTTATGGCCCATATGCTTCTATTCCAAGTGGTTTAAGTGCCTTCAGTTGGAGACATAAAAATGTCTTAGTTGTGACATGGTGTTTGAGCCTTCCTGCTGCAGATGTAATATCCATATGGTAGAGTCTTAATTGAAACCTGCTGGAGTTACTTTTCTCCTGCAACGTACTATATGAACTATTCTTTATGCAGCTGGCTTGAAAGGACTACCCTTAATTAGATATTTATAATCAGTTAGCAATGTTCCTTTCTGTAATGCTGTTCCTTTCTAAGAGACAGGATTTTGAGTGATACAAGGCACTTATATTTTATATTCTACACATCAAATGTGGCCTGTATGACTTCTTCATTGTTTTATGCTATGGATTTTAAATAGAAGTCATTCGTCGCAGCATTGTCCCTTCAGGTGTGTTGTGTAGTGAAAAGCTTGTCTGAAATCAGAACCTGTTGCTTGAAAAGTTTGGTCTCTAATTAAGCTTTAGATTCAGATGTTTATCGTACTTTCTGGTATTTGTTGCTGTTTGGTGAGACCGTTAGGTCAGTTTGCGGGGGAGTATGTTTTGTGATTTCTTTCTCCAAACTTGAAGAAGTTTGGAGAAAGAAACACAAAAGCTGATGTAGCTTAAAGCATATTCCCCAAAGTAGATTACTCCAAGAGTCTGGAATGTGTCGGTGGGAGGCTTCAGTTTTAGTGAGATGTTTCTCCATGCATGCAGGAGTTCTTACCCTCCTAAATAATTGTTTCCATCTGCATAGCTTATTCCATCAGCGCCTTGGCTGCTAGTGCCTGGACTGTTGAGCTGTCTGCAAAATTTTGGTCTCTTGTAAAAATGAGGGTCTTTCTCTTTACATTCTCCGTGCTAGCTATGTATGAAGGGATGGTAGAGAAAAAATAATAGGGCAACTCCCACTGGGGGACCTTTTAAAAGAAACAATATTCTGGTCTGTATTACATGTCCTTTTAGAGGGAGACACTTTGGGAACCTCAAATCTTCTTACAAGCCGGTTAATAATTCACCAGTTGTCTGGGAGTTGATTAGTTTTAATATAATACACGTCTTTGTCCATCTGTGATAAATTGCAATGTCCCTGGCTATTTGAATTGAATACTGTGGCTTATGATGAGGGAGATGTCCACATGAACATACACGCTGCCATCATATGGTGAAGCCTGAGCATGGGAAATGATACCGAATGCAACGTATAGTTGAGACCTCAGCACTTCAGTAGTTTGGCAGAGACCCAAGCACACTTCTAGTGCGTGAATTCCCACTTGTTCATTTTTGCTGCACTGAAGTGCTTAACCCTTTGTCCTGTTTTTCCCTTTTTCCGAAGATTCCTTCTAGGTTGATGGACTTTGCTAGCAGTGGAGGTTGGTACTGACATGTTACTGTTAAGTGTTTAAGGAAGGGGACTACCAAGGAGGTGGCAAGGGTGATGGCAAGAGTCTGCTTGACGGTTACACTCTGATGGTTCAGCAGTAGCCTAGCAGGCAGCCTGTGCATTGATGAAGTAGTGGCAGCGGGCTCCCGACCAAGGGTTATCCTTTTATACCTCTCAGTTATCCCTGCTTGGGTCCCCTAATGAAGCACGGGAGGGACATCATTGTAACTAAGGAATAGTGCCATGGCTCCAACGTGGAGCATTCTTACCTCTGTGCTCATTTCTGAAGCGTCTCTTTTCGGAATTAGTTGTGGCTAATTAGTTGAGGTCAGTTAAGTGACTGTTTCCTGGAGGAGGCAGCCTGACAGATGTGTTTTTCTTTAATCTTCTGTTCTTGGTGAACCTTCACTGGGCTTAGCCTGTGGTGGATGTGGAGAGCGTATGCAGAAGGAAGGGAAGGCTGCCCGGGGGGTGCTGGGGCATTTGAAAGGCTGTCTTGCAGAGCTGCTGGTTTGCGTGAGGCTGTCTTGCTGATGGTGGTTGCCATTCAACTGCTGTGAACTCACACTTTTTCACTGCTGCTGCCAAATTAACAGTTATGCTGGAATTCTGGGAGCTTGGATTTTTTGTTGCCTACATATGTGCACAATTGAATGTGCTGCTAGTGCTTGAACCTCTGTTTCTTCTGCCAACAGAGTGACCAACACTGGAAATAGAAGTGGTGTTTCTTGCCTTGAGGGTGCTTGTAGGCTCCTGAGTTAACAGGGGCCTGTGACTCTTGCAAGGTCCATAGCAGGTGGCCAATATATAATGGAACTGGAAGGATATCCTCTTTAGGCAACAAATAAATACAGCTTTGCTGATGAAAGTTGTTTTTCTCGGTCAAGGTAAAGCTCAGACAATGTTAATGTTTGAAAACAGCGGGGATAAGACAGTGGAAGGAAATCCTTGCATGCCTCATAGCGGAAGGTAGACATGAGGCTGCAATACATACATCCCTGCAGCTGATCTGTGATACAGTTGTTTTTGCTCAGATATTCCAGAATCCTGGACTCCCTCCAGCTTGAAGGGTAAAAGTAGATAAAGGTAACAGCTGTATTTAGATGCAGTATTTCCTTTGGCTAACGGGAGGGGAAGGATACCTCCTGGGAGCAACCCTTCTAATCATATTCCTAATCCAAGAGTTTCAGGGTTCATTCACGTTGCTCTTCCTACACTTTCTTGGCCAGTGTAAAAGCAGGCGTGAAGCTGCTGCGTGTTTGCAGGCCAGGAAGAGTTTGGAGCAAGCACAGAGCTGTCAGGTCAGTTGGGAGAATTCAAGGCTGTATTTAATACCAGCATGCGTCGTGGAAAAAGCTCTTTGGAGAATGGCTTTTTGCGAACCTTGTTCTAGCTGCAACAGTGTGTTAGCTGGAAGAAAACCTAATCGGGGGGCAAATCTGTAAGTAGGTCCATGGAATTGCTTCTCTAATTCTTTCCTGTGAAGTCTGCTCAGGAGGTCTGTGCAGTTTTATAATGGATTAGCATTAGTTCCTTTTTTTTTTTTTGCCATCTGTTTTGTTGACAAACTAGTCTTTGGAAAAGTCAAGAATCTGCTGCTCGATTGCTAACTGGGGATCTGTGAATATCATTTAATCCTATACAAGTGCTTTTTCTGACAATAGCACTGAGTGAAGTGTTGTGGTTCGTTTGGACCTCTCAAAATTACAGGAGGATGTACCCTGGGAATCCGACTTCATTACGTGAGCTCATTGGTTAAAAATCAAAGAAGTGCTTGGTCCCCTTCTAGTGTGCTGGTGGAAGTTGTTAATTCTCTAATTCGTTACTTTAGGTCATAAATTCACTAACTCTTGTGCTCATGAGGAAGCCAGTTTCCCAGCTGATGGTGAGAATGCTCATCCTTCCTCCACTGTCACGGTGCAGATGTCCCAGAATGACAGTGAGTGTGGATGCTGATGGGTCAGCTTGAAAGCTTTTTGGGTATGGTGATATACTTACACCTTCATCATGGAAACTTGATTTTTACCATTCCTGTGAGTTGTTTTCGTTAATTGTGAAGAGTTTCAAATTTATCAGAAACTGCTGACTGGTTGCTTCTGCACAGCTGGAAAGAGAGCAGGTCTTATCTCCTCCTCTCCTTTGTGTCTGGTGTACGTGGAGCTCTTGCTTTAGCCCGATTATGCTGGTCCCAGCATAGATCAGGCTGAGCAGTGTCAGCGTGAGCTGTGTGTTGGGCCAAAACCTGAGCTGGAGTTGAGTCAGTGGCCACCGTCCAGTGACATCTGTATCAGAAAGTGTCCAAAAGTTTGGTTGCTTAGGCCAGCCTAAGAAATATACTGTTCTGAATGCTGGTTTGCTTAATAAGAGTTCATTGGACTTAACTAGAGCTGGGAGGTAAAATGCAGTTGCTGTAGCTCTTCTGTTCATCTGTATGTCTTCAGATTTACTTTTATGAAATCTTCATAGTTTTTGACTCAACTGTGAGTGTCTGAATTGAATTTCTGCTTCTTTAGCCTGTTGGATTCGACAGTGCTTATTCAGTGGATTGTGTGTGTGATGCCTTCTCTTTGCCTTTGCAATAGCAGTGCGTTACTCTGAATTTGCACACTGGGTGTAAAATGAAGAACAAAAGTCTGTTTTGCGACATCACTTGACATTAACGCCTGAGACTTTATTATGTCTGATGTCCCTTTGGCCCTGCAGTTAGAGCAGTGGATTTTCATACAAAAGCAAACAGCTTATGGGGGGTTTAGAGTTGCTGCTCCAGTCTCTGACTGACCTTTGAGATGGTCTTGCACCATTAACCTCACCTGCCCTGCGTTCTCTTCCTTGAAATCCTGCACTGCAGAGTTTGGAAATGTCTGTAGCGAGATCTTCCATTCCCCTCCCCTTGTTGGCCCCTCAGTCTTAGATCATGTCTGCAATCTTCTGATTTTCATTAAGACTCCTGGTAATTCAACTTTGTCATGAATATTTTGGGAAAACAAGCCCTCTCCTAATGAGTTAACAAACTCTTGTTCTGTAAGAGCCATGAGCTGTGTTGTGCAATTGGGTTTAGCATCTCCACCAGTTTTGTTCCAGCTGTTGCATCGTTTATAGATGAAACTAGTACAAACAAGCTCTGTGTGGTGACTTCAGAGCAGGCTGCCAGCATAGCAAAAATAGTGACAGCTGACTCCTTTATTTATTTATTTCCCAAACTTCCGAGCCTATAAAGCAGCAGCCCATTCCTGTTTCTGCCCCAGCTCTCTTCTAGAGGACGAACAAGAAGAATAGCCATAAATATAAATTATGGGCTGCTTGTAACCTCTCCTCACACAGAGAAATCTGGATTCCTCCTGATGGACCTGTTACTGCTAAAGAGATGACAAAGTGGAACAGATGCCTGTTAGGATAAGTGATGGCACTTCTGAGTACAAGCACAACTGTGACTTAGGAGGGGTTGGCACTTACTATTGCCTGACAGCTAAAAAAGAACTTCGGCTACTAGGCTGTATTAAATTTTCTTTTTATTTTGGAAATAATTAATTGAGCAATTGGGATCTGTAAAAATGCTGCTCCCTTTGAGGGGGATGTGTGTATGTGTTCATTCTCTTCCCCTGCTGAGAGGCAGCTGGATGTCCTACCCACAAATGAGCTCAATGACATTTCCTTCCCAAGTAAATGCCCTATTCCCACATCTGTAGGGATGACTCGTGGGGATTTATTTGGTGAGTATTTTTCTCTGGATCTTGAATTTTGAACATATAGGTAAGTGGATCTAGTTTTTATTGTAATCGTTCAACAAGAGAAGGTTCAATGAATGCTGAGGGGGTTTCAGCTTGATCCCTGAAGTATTTTCAGTTGGTCTGACCCTAGATAAAAAAAATCTGGGGAAATTTTTAAAACTAAGATAATAAAAACTGTCAATAAAACCCCCCTAAACAGGACTTAGCTTTTGAAACTACATCTGTACTTAATCCAATCTCTGGTCTTTAGGTGTTTCACTTTTAATCTTAATAAATAGCTTAGTTGTGTAGCTATGATCAGGCCACTCCCATTTTTCTCCTCTTTGTCCTAAGGTAAAGCTTTAGAAAGGATGTTATCTGAGCCAAGCTATCGGCAGCTATTGTTTAGCTGTCTCATAACCTTGGTAGCTCTGAACCATTAGCTTCCACCGTGATCGTGCGGCCCTGCCATGTGCATGACTTCTGTTCTTTCAAGAGTGGATGCTTGGCATTCTTTGGGCAGTAACTCCTGTGGGATGCCCGAAAACGCACTGACTCATGGTGTGTTCAGCTCCTGGAGCCCATCCCGCTGCTTGTGATTATGATGCAGGAAATAAACAAGATGACAACCTAATCTATCATGTCTTTGGGCTAAGAACTGGGGCAGCAGAGTAAGATAAGTCTGTTTATGATACTCTTTCTATTTGTATCTCTGTTGCCCTGTCCTTTTCAAAGAAGGGAACAGAAAATTCAACTCACGAGAATCAAAGGGAGATTCGTGAAATGGGCTGGGACATGAGCTTGGGAATTTGAGCTCTTGCGTATTCTTTTTCTGCAGCGAGGGCTCTGGAACCCTGTGAGCTCAATGGACTCGGCTGGGCTGGTGGTGTGGGGGTGGCTGCTCATTGCAGCTGGAGAGGGACCTGGCTGCTGATGTGCTGTCCTATCTGCCTCTCTTCGATCACACCTTAGAAATGATGTGTAGCACTGTCAGCTGGTTGCAGGGACAATAGGTGCCCGTCTTTGAAGGAAGTGAACAAGCAGCTTGCTGGTTGTTAATCTGGTGCCTGTTGCTTCTTTCTGTTTTTAGTGTCCAGCAGGAAAGATAAATTTTTCGCACAGCACATGGTAGATGTCAGGCACGTGTTTAAATAGGGAGCTAAACAAGGTCATCCTCAGAAACCCGCTAAGACTTCTAATTTTATATACTCTGAAAATGTCCAGGAGGCAGAAACGTATTCAATTTAAATTAGTAAGTCTTGGTTATTCATCAGAATAAGTGTTTTTGTGTATTAAGAATAGCTGCTGTGTCTTAGCGCTTCCTCCCATTGTTACAGCTCTTCCTTGAGCACTGGAAATAGTTTGGTGGTTTAAATTACATTTACAGTAGTAACTAGGGCTAAGAAACTTTGCAGTATGCTTATCTAAACATACATCAGTGTCTAAAGAGCGTGTGATTTTTTTTTTTTTCTTTTTTTTAATTTTTTTGTCCCTTCCTCCTTCACTCCTCCGAGCTGTGACATGATAAACCAAGGCTGGCAGCTGGAGACAGGCATGTACCCAACCACTAGCCCGTGTCTGGTGGAGATCTCTGCTCAGAGCTGCTGTTGGTAAGATAATGAAGAAGCTCTGGCTTTTGCTGCCAGCTGTCTGGTCCCGCTCTACTCCATCATCACATCCCACCAGATACCAGGGGATACTTCCTCCTTTGCCCCGTGGTGTTTTGTTTTTTTTCTTGAATGATTAATAGCCATCTGCATGAAAACAATCAAACAATCCCAGTTTAGGAAGCATCTGTTCATACTGTTTGTCCACTGCTTGAAGTCTCAATCCTCTGTTTGTCACAAGTTTGGGTGCAGTAAAGCAGATGATGTGCTCTGACATACAGCTTGTGCCTGCAGGCAAGTTGGCTTTTATGGTAAGGGGGGGTCTGATTGTTCATCGTCGGGTCTGAGCACGTGTAGAGCAGGGAGGATTGAGAGGGTGATGCTGGGTGGTTGGGGGAGATGATGCTGTACTTCTCCACTTGCCGTGGGATGATATTCCAGCTGCTGTGGGAATGCCTGTGTCTTTCCCAGCAGGATCGTAGAATAATCCAGGCCAGAAGGGACCACCAAATGCCATCTAGTCTGACCTCCCTGCAGTCCTGTCACTGCAGGCCTTTGTAAACAGACTCTCCCGAGCCTTCCTGTAGGCTCCTTCAGGTACTGGAAGGCTGCGATTAGGTCTCCTTCCAGCCTCTTCTTCTCCAGGCTGAAAAACCCCAACTCCCTCAGCCTGTCCTCAGAGCAGAGGTGCTCCGGCCCCTGGATCATTTTCATGGCCCTCCTCTGGACCTGCGCCATCAGGTCCATGTCCTTCCTATATTGAGGAAGTGCTTCAGGTGGGGTCTCACTAGAGCAGAGTAAAGCAGCAGAATCCCCTCTCTGGATCTGCTGGCAATACATCTTTTGATGCAGCCCAGGA
>VZRU01018930.1:0-24609 GCA_013398155.1 Pedionomus torquatus | reverse complement strand
ACTCCTGAGAGATCCGATTGGCAGGGTAGTGAGGGAAAAAGAACTCGAGGGAAAAAGGGACCATGAAAGCTGGTTAGTGTTCAAGGATCACCTCCTCCAAGCTCAGGAGAGGTGCATCCGAAAAAAGAGGAATAATAGAATCACAGAATCATAGAATGGTTAGAGTTGGAAGGGATCTTGAAGATCATCGAGTTACAACCCTCCTGCCATGGAAAGGGACACCTCCCACTAGACCAGGTTGCTCAAACCCTCATCCAGCCTGGCCTTGAACACCTCCAGGGATGGGGCAGCCACAACTTCTCTGGGCAACCTCTTCCAGTGCCTCACCACCCTCACAGTAAAGAATTTTTTCCTAATATCTAATCTAAATCTCCCCTCTTCCAGTTTAAAATTATTACCCCTTGTCTGGGCAAAGCTGACCGCAATTCCAGTTCATTAAATACCTGGGAAATGTGCTAGATAGGTGACAGAGAACACAAAGCCTATAAGCATTACCACTTCTTTCTGCAAATTATGCCCCAAAAGACAGAGAGTGAGACATTAGAGTCTGCCTTAATTAAAAAGCTAGCAGGCAGTCCAGATACCCTGTTTGGTACAGCCAATTTAAAGGGAAACTCTGTGGTTTTATCATCCTTCTGCCTTTACCTCTCTAATGTATTTTGCCTTAGATTGCATTGAATAAGCAAGTTGGAAAAAATATCAGATTCCCTAAAATTACATTTGTTTCTTTTTCGTGCTATATTACCTGTTTTATTACACTTGTGAGAATGGAAAATACTTGAACAAAATGTGATCCCTTGTCTAGCTGTAGGAATTACCATCACAAACAAGAGACAATAAAATAATATTGGATTTATACTTGGAACATTGTGAGAAAATAAAAGCTATGTACCTATAGGAAGCTCTTCAAGTGTCAGCTCTAAATAGCCTTATTTCCCTTTGAGAAGAGTAATTTGGTATTGGGTTAATCAGGAACTCAAGCATTTAGAACACATCCAGGGATCCTTGACCAACCTGCATGGAGACAGCATAACCTTTCCCTCTAAGTAAATATACCTTTGTCTGCAGTCCACCTGGGGCTATCATGGATATCCATACGGACATTTGGAGTTTCTGGTCTTGGATCCATCATATGATATATTTTTTTGAGGGATCACTTTTCCCCAACATTATCTAGCTAATAATGACAATGGAGAATGTCTACAATAACAAATACTCTTTTTGTGGCTATTTGGTTTTTGTTGTTTTAATAATATGTAGGCCTCCAACAGACAGAAGCTTTGTGATACATAGCATGAAATTAAGGATTTAGTTTCACATGAGAAAAATTGCTATATAAAAACGGGAGCAAACAGGGTAAAACTACAAATGGCCTGTGACTGCAAAATGCAGTGGCCTTGTTTAATGATCTGTAAATTATATTTTGGGTTTTTTTCTGTTTGTGACAAATAAATCCCTCATGAAAGGACCCATTCTGGCAGGAAATTGTTCTTTTATACTGTAACATATACAATACTATGCAATTCCTGATGCTGATGTTTGTTTTTTACCAAAGAGTTTTTAAAGTTGTCTATTAAAATTAATCTGTACTATTCTTGCTCAATTCCAGCTTTAGCAAGGGTCACAAACCAAGATGATTTTTTTCTAGTTGGTGCTTCATGTACCGTAGCCTGTTGGAAGCTGGAAACATTTTCCACTCTGATTGAAATCTGCCAGAAGTTTTACGTTACATTGCACAATTGTACACTTGTGCAGTAACCTTAGAGGTTCCATTCCTTTTACAGAAACTATTTGTAAACACAGACCTGATTTCCATGAGCAACGTGGCCAAGCTCTCACTGTCAAAGGCAGTGTTCAAATATTGCTCCTGCAAGTCAGCATCTTCTTCACCCTCATACGCCCATCAGTTTCAACTAGACAATGTACATGGGGGAGTCTGACATAACTAATGGTAGATTTTAGCCCTTTGCTAGTAAAGCACTGTATATACTTCCAGTACTGCATAACAAGCTATTATAAAATTATTAACATTAAATAAATTGAGTAGGTTTTCAACAAGGAAACAGTAGAAACAGAATTGTTTGGGAAGCATTGTCATGCTGTAGGACTAAAAAAAAAAATTGCAGAGAAAACTGGTTTTCACAGCCAAACTCGACATTTCTGAGAGATTTTGTGATGAGACGGGGATGTTTGGAGGCTTGTAAGAAGCCAGGGAGCAGGGTCATACATGAGTTGTGGGACAAGGTAGTGGGAAGCACAAAGAAAGGAAAGTAATGAAAGCAATTAAATGCTGAAAAAAATATTTTTTCCTAGAAAAACTAATTTTGTTTTAATATTACTGCTGAAAACATAAAGTTGTAGATTAAAATGATGGTATATAAAATGTCCAATGAGATCAAAATAAGTTCTTTCCAATCATGATGAGCTTCAACACTTGAGCTTTTGCCAACATGATATGTACTTAAGACTATGAGTACTGTGTACATTTATCATCATTTTGAGACTGCTGAAAGTGAATACCATAGCGCAGATGGTTCTTAAAAAAACAGTTTAAAATCAGCTGTGTTTCTTTACTCTCTTCAGGTTAGAGTCAGAGACAGAAGGCAACCTGCGATTAAAACTGACCCATTAAAATTCCCATAAAAAGCTCATCTGTTTCACCATTTGGTTTCTTATGGTAAGATTTTGATTCTGTAATGTTAATATCAATACTGAAGCTTCTGCATATTAGGAAACTAGAAGAGTTTTCTGATTTTTCAGCTCTATCTATTTGAAATGAATACACCCTTATACTTGTACAGCAGAATTAATCCCTGTGTGGATACAGCTGCATTGCTATAAACTGCTTTGCACTTTTGCATACTTATGTAGTTCTTCTCCCTTTACCATGAAACCTCTTTCAACTACACTTGGTCAAGTCACTGATAAAGAAGAGATAACATGGAGAAAAGCTTATCCTCTGTGTCATCACTTATACATCCATCCTAGATGACAAACAAAAATCAGAAACCCGCAGACCATCATTTAATCCATTAAATATGTCTTTTCCGTTTGTATGGAAATTTTATACATATCATATGCTTGTCTATCTGTGGAAAATCTGATTCACTTTATAACTTACAGTATCATTGATGTCCATGTATTTTAGCAGAATGCAGTGCACTTCTGTACTTTAAATAACAAAACAAGTGACTTGTTTTACAATAAACTGATTTTATGGGAGGTATTGACTGAGGATAAGGAATTTTAAAGGTAATACAAAGTTAAATTAGATCACCAGCTTCTCATATCCTGGTAGCTAGCTATCGAATGCTGAAATTTGAATTAAATTTTTGTGGATACAGTATACTTATCAGCTAGTCTAATAAGATTTGCTACAATGTTTTCTTCAATAATTTAAATTATCTTTTGTAGACGTGCTATGCACATTTCTGGGACGCTAATATTTGCTGTGTCTTAATAAAATAATTCAACACAATATCAGTGATATTCCTCCAAAAGAATTGGTTCCTGCAAGAAAGCAGAAATATTAAACAAATTACACACATGCCAACTTACTTATCTTGAAACACAACTACAAACAGAAGATCAAGTGGGCAATACTTGTAAGCTCTTTATTGGACAGTTTCTTGTCTTCATTTTCTAGAAGAAAATATTAACTCATCACTGCTAATCTTTGTAGAGGACACCAAGATGAGGGAAATACTGAAAAATGAAATGGTCTTTTCTTTTGGTCCTGGCTGGTTGACTAGGACTGATTACGAACTATATTCGCAGAAATAAAACTAATGTTTAAGATGACTTATTGATAGTTATTTAGGAATATTAAAATTATTAATTCCTAAAGAATAGTTACTGGTAGTACAAATCCCATTAGTAGTTGCACAATTTTAGATTATCCAAAGTTGCTTTTCATGGCCACCTTTTGCAGTTCTTTAAAACTATTCAGTAGACTACAGAGGACCACAAGCAGTGCTTTAGACCCAGATACTTATATGGACAGATCATTCCTACAGTTCTAGCTGTCCCAGAGGTCGTTAAACATAACAGAGATTGTCAAGTGCCAGAGCAGAGCAAACACAACACAAAAAAGAGAACTTCTAGTGTGAATTGCAATTAAATAATTTTGCAGTAGAGAGAAAATGGATTTCACGTGGAAGTATAAAAAGTCTCCTATAATTCCTGGAGAGGGAAAAAAATACAACTCTTTGATAATTATCATTAAATGTTGTAGTTCTGTATTCAAAATTGACCTAGGTCTCCAAGAGGATTTCCTGTAATCAGCACTGGAATAACCATTTCTTAAAATGTTTGGAATGGACTACACCTCCAATTTCCAAATGAGGTTTTCTCTGGCAGAATGAATTGAATGGAAATGTTTTGACTGTGAGATTGCTGCACTATAGTTCTTTTATCTAGGCAACAGGAAAACTTAAGAGCTCTTAGTTTTAAACAATCACTCCTGAAAAGAGAAGTTTAGATCATTGGCTGGAATAAATTGATGTAGCCATACAAAATCCACAAGGCCAAGCTTACTTATATAAGAAAAAGATCTGTCTCTAAACCTAAACATCTGAGAAGTTCAGATTACGCACACAAATTCAGCAAACTCCTATTTAGATGCAAATTTCCCTGTGGGAAGAGGGAAAAGGGTAGGAGAGAGACACTTCACACTCTCCTCTGCTCCCATCCTTGCAGGTCAGCACAGCAACGTATGTGGCTCCCCATCTGAATTGTAGCTCTGCAGCCCACTCTGGCATTAAATATGGAAACACAGTGACTTCTGCCTGTCCTCTGGGCTCCTGAAGTCTTGGGGTACTGATTCCTTTCAACAAGCACACCCCAATGTTTGTAGCCTCCCTGAACTGTGGAAAGGAGGCTCATTTTCTGTGTGTCTGGTGGTGGGATGCTCCAAACTGTTAAAATCCCGCAAGTCTTGTGCAAGGAAAGGCAGGAGGGTTTCATTCCTTGCCTGCCCTGTCTGGCTGCACCACTACTGATGGGATGCAAAAGGCTGGCCACCAGGCAGGTGAGCACCAGCCAGGCACTCTGAAACTGCAGACTGGCAAGTTCACAGTACAGTAATAGGGAACCGAGAGTACAGCTGAGTATAACTTGGACCTGGGAGAGGGCAGGTTTAGGACACAAAGAGGAAATGTGGAAGTGTGGAAAGCATTGGACCATCAAGTTATTAAGGGCTGGGCAAGGAAATAGCAAGGAAAGGCTGATTTTACAGTGATGAAGAGGATATAGTGCTTAGATAAGTGTTTAGGATACTAGGCTTCAGTAATTCGCCTCCTCATGGAGGCAGCAACTTCTTCTACAACAGGAAAAGATTTCTAATCTTTCTTCTCTGGTGGAGGAGTGGCAGGAATCAAGTATTTCTTGAAGTTGTTTTTGTTATCTTTCTTTGAGGAGAACAGGTAATTCCTTCAAGATTATCCTCTGCCAGAGTAATTTTGCTAAACTAGACTGGTGGACCTGTACCAGAAGCAGATGTATGGGGTAGAATGAAATTATAAGCATTACACAAAGAGGGTAAGATCTACGTTTGGAGTGACCTGAACAAATACTGATTTCTTTTATTGTCATACAATACGAAGAATATCGAGTGTGAGGATTATGCAGAAAGTGAATCCTTTAAGAAAATAAAATCATTCTATGTGACAATGTCTTCTTGTTTCATGGTATTTATTTTTTTATCACAGTTAGTTCATAGTAGCTTGGAGGATTTATCTTCATATTGAAGCTGAATCTCAAATTAAAGGATCAGAAATCCTCAGTTATGTGAAGGCTTTGCATTGTCAGGAGAAGCACAAAGAACAAAATGAACTGTGCAGCTGAATCACTTGGCAGAGCAAAAGCAGTCTCCTTCCTTTGGCATGTGAGTACTCACTGATTTGCACCAAAGAGAATGATCCACAACACCAAAACTTCAGCTCACCACAGACACCTATAGACACAGCTCCGTGTCGCTGCTTCTGTGCTAGGCGAATACACATACACTAGAAAGACATGCAAAAATACAGGACAAGCCCAGCATTCCTAATCTTTCAGTACTATTTATTACATTTGATTTAGAAATACTAATTTTGCTTAGGAACACTCTAAGCAGCAACCTTAGTAAAGGATAATTTTACCTAGATTTAGGTGTGGAAGAAAAATTTAGGTGGTTCCCTGTTTAATTGGGGGTGAAAACCTTCAGCAGTCTTCACCTCAGCATAAGTATTGGTGTGGTTTCCTCTACCCAGAGACTCATTTTTACAAAACTGGTAGAAACTTGATACCCTTGAGACCTCTTGTCCTGTACAGTTGATACTGACTAATAAATGAAAAAGCTATTGGCAGGTTCCAGAGGCACAGACTCATTCACCAGTGCAATGTCACTGAAGCTTCGTTTTCTTATGGCTTAGAAAAAATTAGCTTCTGAACCTAAGGCATTGTACAGTGCTTGTCACCACACAGAAACCATGTAACACCAACATAGAGCGTGATATTCACCTTATTAACATGTTGGCAGGAGCAGTGAGAATTTCTGAACAGTGTGCCCAAGGTGAGTAAAAACAGAGCCGCATCCACTTCATTCTGAAAAGCAACAGTCAGCAGCCTCCTCTGTGGAAATGCTATTTCAAGGCACTCCAATCAAAATCCTGAGTGTTAGCTCTGTCTGTCTTGCCTTTCATTCACCTAATGGCTTGTACAAAGGGCACCTCTTCTGCTCAGCTAGCTGGAACCTCTAGAAAAGCAAAATGGGCAAAAGGTTCCTGTTTTATCTGCCTCTCTCTGCCTCTACTAATGTAAGTGTCAGGCAGGTCTGTGGAGGAAGAATCATCTCCCCTGAGCTCACCCAAATGGGAAAAGAGGAAGGATTCTATCTCCAGAAGTGCATTAACAGTGATTGATCTTCCCAGCTTAGTTTTGGGTGACAGAGATATCGACATCTTCACTTTTGCTTGCTTTGAAAAGTCTCCAGCTTTTTGATGTGATCTAAAAGTATTGTTCTGCAGCCAATAAAATAATTTATAGAGACACAACTCCTTTCTATGAAGCAGTAGAAAACTGTTTTTTTTGAAGCTTACTTCCTTTTCCACCATCCAGTGGAATCCTCTGAGGCTTGTCAAATGAAGCACCTCCCCTTACCCTATGCTCTCTAGAGTGATCTGTAAATATGGTCTATATGTGATGTCTATGAGATCTATGAATACCTGTAAAGCAAACACACTGGGTGGAAGCCAATAATTATTAGAAGTAGAAGCCTCCTAACAAGGTGGCACTTCCACTTTGGTAACAACTTGTTGAGACAGTGAAGGAAAAAATAACATCTGAACTATTCAGGAAAGGAAGAATGCAATATTACTTTGAGGTGAGCCCTCCAATTCCAGTTGAGGCTGCTCTACAAATGGAAATAATAGCTTTGTATTTGTAATTTTGCATTATGCAGGTCCAAAGAAGCAGAGCAGTTACAGTCAGACAGGGCATGATGCCTGCACATGATTCGTGCACACTATGCATCACAGCACTGTGTCATTCGTACCAACTATGGGAGATGATATACACTGGTAATGTTCTGTGTTTAAAATGAACTATTAGAAACTAGTGTGATCAGTTCAAAAGTAAGAAAATTTATATAAAAAGTAGGCATTTAAAAAATATATATCTGAAAACCATTAAACTGCAAAAAGCTAAACTCAAATTTAGGGGCAAGAATAAAAAAAATCAAAATCACAGCTATACTATAATTGAACTGTAGTTCCTAATAAGCACTAACAGAAAACATTTTAGGTACTGATAACAAATTTTACCTCTTACTGTGTGGTAAAGTCAGAAATTCAGGTTCAAAGTATAACACGCTTTAAAGTCTAAAACTTGAAGCTACCAAATGTAAAATTATGTCAAAGAGGTTTATGTTGCTGTGAAACAGATAAAAGAGTTCATATTTACACTTTTCAACACTGAAAAGGGAAGGCATTGGAAGAGACTTCAGACAATTTAACCTTTATTTTCAGCAGTTTCCCTGTCATTACCAAATTAAACCTTCAAAACAGTACGTAAAACACTCTGCCAGAAAAAATCCTTCAGAAAGATGTACTCACACATGGACAGTGCCTGAACATGACCAATGGCTCAAAACCAAAACTGTCGATATTACTGTACCACAGGAAAGAAAACTCCTGATGAACCAAATCATCCATTCATCTCCCCACTACACACACCTGGAATAAAAGAGCACTGGAAAATTAGGAATTGCCTAAGTGACCTTAATTTGCTCTGTAGGCATCTGCTTTGTTCCATCGTTTTCCCTTCTGTGGCCACAGGACTTGTTCCCTTTGAAGGCGAGAGGAAGGATGGAACCGGTAGGCAGGCAGCTTTCTGGCCTGCAATTGCCCAGAGGGTGGCCTTGTGCTTAATCTATTATGAATGATTAAAATACATTTTGCATTGAGAATTATAACAATTCTCATTCTATAATAAGTTCCTGAGACATTTTCTATAGCATTCATCTTTATAGTGCCTGACTGCCTTATGAGCACTAGGTAACTAAACCCTTACTGTACCACTCTGAGGTATATTAATTTCACAGGTTGAGAGCTGATAAAAAGGTGTTGCACAGAAAAATATCCCTGCAATATTGGGAGCTCAATTTACAGGAGCTGTAACTCTACAGGAGACATATTGATTGTATTTCTTCCTTAAGATAGCAAAAGGTGCTTTTTCAATTTAATTTACATTGGTATGCATAGATTAGACTGATATACTGATAGATTATCTGTTTTATGGACCAGACTCACAGGAAGGTTTGATTTGGACTAGTATATGTTTCTTCTGACCCACTTTTCTCACCCACAGCAGAGACAAACTCAGGCATAGGCTCAGCTCCACACAGGGGGTAAAACCATAAGACATTATATCTTGTGCTATTTCCAGAAACAGCTACTTCAGCATAAACATGATATTTATTTATTTTATTTAGAAAACAAAAACATAGCACTTCTTTTGTTAGCTACATAGAAAGGTAATGCCTTTTAAGTGCTCTGCAAGTGAGATGACTCTAAACAAAGCAAAAATTGCCAACCCTTGGAAGAGGCTGAAGCAATAAGGAGGGATTGCAGGGTTTCCTCTTGCCTCACAAAATAAGAACAGGTTACAAGTGTTTTAGCGTCTTGCCAGGTCTTTTAAAGAGTGATTTTCGTTTTTAATTTTACAGCAGAAACAGATTGGAAAAAGATGCTTAAATCTAAACCGCCAAACCAAAATGTTTTTATTTCCCTTGCTAGACTTATATATAACATATATAACTTACGTATCACTCCATATTCAAATCAGCTAGATCATTAAAGGGCAGTATTTTTCAAATCTCAGAGAGGCTTATAGTTCACCAAGCTCTGGGAGGGGTGGGGGGTGGGGTGGGGTGGAAAGGCAGCTCTAAAAAGCTCTAAATCCAATTTCAGCACCAGACCCAGAATACTGAGAACAATGTAGGACCCCAAACTGTCCATTATAATACATGCCTTGAAGTGTGTCACGCAGAGAAATAGCTCCCTTTCATACTCATTACAAATGTCTGATAAAAGCAGCATTTCACATCTTTTGCTGGGTGCCTTTCTAGCTCATTGAAGGATCACTTACTGGTCCAGTTCTTTGAGTTAAGGCACATTAGAAGTAACCCATTATTTGGGGCACTCAGAAAATGACAGTTCATTTCAAAAAGTTTTAAAACTTTTGGGAACCTTTCAGGTTACCTGCATTCACTAGCCATGTTAGAGTAAATTTCTTTTAGAACTTTATGCTGTGGATTCCTCTTTTCTTGATACCAGCATTCTGCAAAGAATCATCTTGAGCCATAGAAACGCTGAACCCAAGCAGTGTGACACCAGCAATCCTATACTTGACTTTTTTCCTGATGCTGCATTTTACACAGACAGCATTTTGGCACTGAGTTTTGTTTTGCAAGGGGAAAACAAATTTCAAGTCCCCATGTTTTATCAAAACCATATGGCTTAACTCAAAGTTCTTCAGCTTGGCAAGATTTCCTTGTGGAAGCAAACGTGATACGAATAGCTGAATTCCCTCTGCATTTTAAATGTGTTCTTGGAGATGCCCCTGACTGATACTGAAAACTAGCTATTTTTTATTTTAAAGCAATAATCACATGATTTAATTCCAGTTTATATTTTAAAAATTAAGTTAGATATAAATTGCACAAAAAAGGATAAAACTAAAGGGAGATTGATATGGCCCAAAAGAGAGATGTCAAATATGTAAGTTAAGCTGTAGGATTTGGTGGAACCACTCCAATGCCTCTGAAGAAAATCTGAGTAATGCTGCCTCAGGACTAGTATTTGAGACTTCTTAAGAATTATGGGGCACAAGCTGCTTTTTACAATTTTCTTTAAGTAACTGAAGAAAAATAATGGTGAAAATTAAAAAGGAGAACTCCATCTTTGGAGATACCACAATTGCAAGTTCAGGCAAGATACCCCTTCTGTTGACAGTGGAATAAATCATGATACTAAAAATTATGAACACATGAACTTCAGACCTGGCAGTAGAGAAACAGACTGGGTTCATTGAATTTTACCTGCATTTGCTAGTCTCTACTCTTACCAGAATTTATGCACAGGGTCAATTATACTGACGGGGCTCAAAAATTGAAGGAGTAGGGTTTGGTTCGGTTTGGTTTGGTTTTGTGCTGGCTGTAGCATTTCAAAGACAATATGCTCACTTTGTATTTGAAGTGGCAGTGCCGTTTGCACCCATTGCCTGTCCTGGGTGCAAAGTTCTTGTGTGGAGAGCTGACTGTTGGACTATCTTGCTCTGTATAGCAAGTAAGACTTGGAGATGGATTTCCCCCTCTCAGATTCAGCCTTTGTTCCAGCAGGAGGGAAATGTGTCCAGCACATGGATGTTCAGATGTGTACTGCCAGACTCCAAATACAGACGCACACCAAATTTACACTGAAAAGAACTTCTTTAGAGCTCTAAATTGTGAACGTAGACATACCCATGGGAACCTATCCCCTACTCACACAAAACACTAATGAAAACCTCAGCATCAGTGTGAACTAGATACCATGGCAATCACCTTTTTAAAAAAAATTATGGATTCCCACAAGCAAGGTCTTGTACTTTGGATTTTAGCATCCTTTTATTTAAATTTTTTAAACCATAGCAAAGTCCTCATGCGACTGATCATGTAACATGCTAGTTGCAGCAGAATGCAGGTTTACGCAGCCATATTTCTATTTTGAGACTTAGTGTTACACTGTAAAGTTGGAACAACTTCTTTGACATCACTGGAGTAGCTCTGGTTATACATATTTTACACCAAGATTAAAGTTAATTATCAGTAACTGTACACCCTCAAATCTATCCTCCTCCAAAACCCACTGCCAAGCAACTCTGCTCAGTTCCTTTGCATCAAATAACTTCTAAATCCATCACAGTAAAGATGACTGCGGCAGCATACATTTTGAGTAGCATTTGGAGTACATCGCAATGACAGTCTGAAATTACCTTTGTATTCCCTTCACATTTTGTTATCTGAAGATCATCTTGCTCATTCCTCACCATTTCCAGCTAAATTTGAGCTCAATAAGTCATTGATATTCAAGAATGAAGCTATGACTTCATGTGGTGTGAAGTTCGGAGAAGATTGGAGAGATATTTCATAAAATGTTCTTAGGAAAACTGAAATGTCTTGATCTTCCTCCCCTGATATTTAGTATAGTATAAAGTAGATGAGGCAACTTGCAGGTGATAAGGGACCACTTAATAAGTTCTTTTTCTGCAAACATCTGTTCTGCACACAAATAACACCTATCCCTTATCTCAGGTGAAACAAGCAATTGGTATCTACTTATGAGAATGCCTTTCTCTATTTCAGGCCTGAACAACTGATGTGCCTCAACCCCGATATATTTTTCCAACTATATCAGTTGGTCTAATAAAAGATATGACTTCTTGCCTTGTTTATATCCCTTGGTCACAACAGTGGCAGCAGAGCTACTACTGTAATAAAAATTAGGCAGTGGAGGAGATCCTAAGCATGGTAACAATAACAAGAAACAGTCTTGAGAGAACACTTCCCCTCTATTTTATGAAGGCCACATTTCATCATTTTTTCAAATATAAGCATTTCAGCCAGTTTTAGATTCATACCAGTCATCTATACACAGAACCTAGATAGAACAGGGACACAACCCTTAGCACAGCAGAAAGGCGTCAGCTGTATCGTTCAGCTTCTCACAGCTCTGGCTTTGCTGCTCAGCCCCATAGTATGAACATCTCTGCTAGCAGGCTCCTCTGCTCAGCCCCATAGTATGTACATCTCTGCTAGCAGGCTCCTCTGCCCCTGTCTTCCCACTTTTGAGGTCTTAATACAAAAAAGTTTAAATCTTTGTCACTTTTGTCCATTACATATCTTACTTTGTTTTGTAATTCATTTCCTGCATGAAATTTGTCAACCTTCTGCACTTTTTATTTGAAACAAAATGGCTATCTTGAAAAAAAAAGTAGAAGTATATATTGCTTTAATTCATTTTATCATGGAGAACAATCTGTGTTCTACCTTTTACTATTACCCTTTTCTTAGATAAATTGTAAAACATTTCTTGTTATGGTCACTTCATCTCAGGTCTGGGTTCATTACAGCCTTTGTCTCAAATTGGTTTTAGAATTATAGCATTGGTTGGTATATGTTTGGAGTTGCTCTTTGAAGGAGCTTCTCGGTATGTTCATTAAGCCCCAAATTCAGAAGAGTTTGAAAATATTTAATGAACGCTTAAAAAATATTTAATTAAACCACAATGTTTATTGCTTTACAATCTATTCTCTGTTTTATACATGCTCCTTCATACAATACTGGCTGCTTTTTTATGATACCCTTCCAATATAGGCAATTGCTTCATGAGGGTAAAACATCAAAGAATAAGCCACAAATCACTAAGCATTTTATTACTTCATACTACTATGTCAAGCTCCTTCAAAACCTGCATCGAGTTTATTGCATAAATGGTCAATTTTTAATCATATCTATTTTCCACAGCATTCTAGAACATTACGTTTAGAATATATCCCTTAAAGCAATGCAAAAGGAGTGTACATGAACAGCAGTGCCATGATTGGCAATCTGCAGTATATAGCTGGGGTCTAGGAATCACTAGTCTTTATTATCCTTCTTTATCAAACAGCCACATTCAGGTCCCTCTATTACAATTTGATGTGAAACTTGCTAAGAATAATTTCCACATTTTGTTTGTTATATTCATGCCTGTTTAACAGTATGTGATCTTGGTGCTGAAGTTCTGAAGAATATAAAAATTTCTTTGAATTTGAGGAATAGGGGCAAAGTTTGATTCATCCTTCACTTATCTCTAATTTCTTATTGCTTCAGATGAATCAGCATATTTTTAATTCACTTTTAATTGATTTTTTCACTCAAATACTGCCATTCTGCCCATCAGAAATATCAGCATTTGAAATTCTTCGGCTCAGAAAATGGTAAAGTCACATACACGGTGGGGGAGTGGCAATAGTCAAGTAACAGGTTAAAATCCTGAAGACTGTTTCTCAGGAAACGGGAAAATCCTGAATGTAGTTGGAGGGAAAAAAAAAGACTTTCTGAATGGTGTCTTGAAAGCTTTGCAAATAAAAGGAACTGAGACATAGCTCAGTTATCTCCAGAAAGTAGATTCCTATCAAGAAGAGGAATTGAGGTCACTGATTGCCAGCACCAACAAGATCTCCAGAGGAGACTGCAAATCTGACAAGTGGGCACAGGTCTTTGGAGGACAAGACCAAGGGATTCCATTATCACCATTTTCTTTTATTGTGGTTGACTCTAAAAGAATGTTTTTCAGAGACTTAAAAAGTGAAATAATAATCTTCCAGTAACACAATGAAAAATCATATGAAAGTAAAAAATGCATCCAATCTGAAGTAGAGTCAGAAATCTCAACATTAGCCACAAAGAAGTCAACATCAGAGGAGCCAAGATGAGTTCTGAAGACTTAAATAAATGATGTCCTCAGTTTGAAGGACTTATAGAAAGTGAGACACCACTGGATGGGAGGATGAGATCACAGATTCCTGCAGGAAGAGAGAGAAGAAGCTGTTGTTTTTACAATGCAGGCATAACCACAGCCCAAACAAGCACTCTTGTGCTAGCTTTAATCCAGCCGACTTGGGCAGCAAGAATAGAAAGGACATTACAGGCACAGAGAGCAGCCCGGACTGCCCTCCCAAGTAAACACCCAGACATCTAGGAAGGCTTCTGCAGTCAGGGAACCAGAGGTGACAGGAATCTACAATCAGAAACCGCGGTTTGTGGTGCTAGCCCTGTGTTTCCCTTCAGGAATGGGAATGATGGAAAGCAAACTTTAATACAACTAAGACCACATAACAAATATTGAGCAATAATGTTGAACACAAAGAAACACACAAGGTAGGATGGGAGGAAAAAGAGTTGCTTTTAAATTGAACAGGTATGGTCTCAGAAAGATGAAACCAAGAATTAAATTAACAAGTCTACTGAACAGGAGATTCAATTCACTGAAGACCTTGTTTATGTGGCCATAATAACCATACTAAGGAACTACCGGACTACTTCCCAGGCAATAAGTGCATTTCTCTCCCTTTCTGTCCCTTAGAGGCTGACAGCTATATCATTCCTTCCTTCACAAACATCCTTATTTGCCCCCCAAGAGTTGGCCGCTGCTTCTCTCAAACCACCTCATTCATTCAAGAATACAATTTAATACCTTAGCAAATCCCCTCAAACTATATTAGATTTCAAATTTTCCTGTGGAAAGCAGGACACCTTGGGCCTAAAAGGGTACCGGCTTCTCCAAAGTATGTCACTGGATATAAGATTATTTCTCCCTGTAAACTTTACTCCATTTATGCTCTTACACTGTCTCCACTACTGAATTCTCAATAAAACACAGTGAAAGAATTGAATATGAAGAAATAATAGTTTATTTTGATCATCAGAAATTATCTTGCATTTAAAAAGTAAAAAAAAATAAATCAATTGCTCCTCCGAGAATTGTTATTGGCCTATGCTCCATTGCTATCACACCAAAGCATTGTCAGTGCCCAGCAGTGTAATCCAGAGTGTGTGTCTGTCTTCTCTGATCACAGCCAGGACTGGTTAACACAGGAAACAGACTTTGTGTATGTATTTATGCAGGAAAATGTGAAAGTTCAGCCTCAGAGAGCTACAAATATACTGTGGCAGCACCACATCTAAATTACAAATATTGTTAATTTTTTTTTTTCATCTTCTATTCTCATATACATGTGTATATCCTAGAAAAAAGACTCAAGAGCACATGATAAACATAGATATATGCCTCAGGTAACCTAACATCAGCGTGCAGTCCCCTTCTTTACAACACATGGCAGGGCTTATTACTTGGGTTTTCCCATGTATTTTCTGATGATGATGCTGTTCTGGATGGCTCACAGTAAATTACTTCTTTAATGTCATTATTACTCTAATTGGAAATTCTTGATGAGGTCCTACCTCCTCTGACACTCATACAGTGTTAGGATCATGCATTTTCATGCCTTGCCTTTGCAGATCCTGTAACAAGCTAGCTGTTAGTGTAATACCAAGAAGGAAGGCTTATTTGAGGTCATTATAGCAATGACAGCAGAATCCAATGTGGTACATTGTTTTGAGGCTTTGTGCTCCGGTTCATACTGGGATTTGTACTTAGCAACAGTGTCCTAGAAAGAAGATTCAAGGGCTTGTAAGAGCTGGAAATTCAGCCTGTGAGAACCATTTAGTGTTCATCTGCTTACATGGGTACAAAGGGGCACACACCACTTTTAGACTCTCTCCATACTTATAAGCTGATTTTGCTTCAGAGTGCAAAAACTGTTAATGTTGGCTCACACACAAATGGGCTTTGTATGTATGAAATATATCTTTGGCTGAACATGATACTGAGTGATTTTGGCTGTGGTCCTGAATTACAAGACCCCCTGGGCGTGTGCTTGTAGTGTTGAAACAGAAATTTAGAAGTGGGGGTATGAGCTTTCAAAGAAGCAACATGGAAATTTTGGCATTCTCTCGCACCCTTTCCTGCCCTGTTTCCTCTCTGGAAAATGCCAGAAAGCCTCTCTCAAGGGCCATGATTATGTGCCAGCATATACTGTCTCACTTTGAGCATCAGATGTGCCATTTTTAGCTGCAAACACATATAAAGCTCACATGTTTTTTAAGAATGATACAATTTTCATAAATGGAGCAGAATGATTTTTGGAAAATATTCACACTTCACATGCTTTCTGGAAGCATCTCATAGATTTGCAAAATTCAATAAATTAAAGTTACAGTTCTTTATTGTGTTAAGGAAAGGTAATAGACCTGACTAGACAGTTACCAAATCAAATTTGGAGTTCTTTCAAGGAGTTAAAAAATCCTGAGTAACCAGGTATGAAAGGCATGTGCCATGGTTTGGGCCGGACTAGCCATGGAAACAAAGAATGGCTGCTCTCGGACCATTATGTCCTTTAGAGGGAAAGAATGTCCCTTCAAGGAGAGCATGAAAAGAGAGAAAGAGACTAATGAGTTTAAAATAGAATTAAACTAATTTAATGAAAATATTAATAAAATAATAAACATTAAAGCAATTAAATATATACAATATATACAAAACTGTATCAAGCTCACAGGATGATAATCACAGCACCAGCAAGCACTGGGAAAGTCACAGAATGGGCTCTACTGTAGGTGGGAACCGGACTCAGGAACACATGGATTGGGGTCAAGTGCAGATGAACCGACAAAATCTTCCTCGGATGTCAGCCTCAGGTGGCCCTTTGATCACTCAGCTTCTACAGTGAGCATTGGGCAGATGGGATGGAATACGCTGTGGGTCAGGTTTGGGTCAAATGTTCTGTCCTCTCTCTCCCACAAGTGCAACCCTTCTATGCTTTTATGTTTCCAACCATCTGATGGGGGGTTGTTACCACCATGAGTATAAGCAAGAGTGTCTTTGTATACCAATCCTTGTCATAAATTACAAAAAAAACAGGTCTTATCACTCTGGGAGTGGATGACTGTCTTAAAAATATGCCATTAATTTCAGAGAGTTCAGAGGCTTAACTGAAAGGTAAAATAACTGAACAGAAAATTATTTCTGTTTTACCTCCAACCAAGACACTGTGGCAGTGAAAAACCACTCTTCTAGAACAGAATGCAGTGACTTTCCTGCCATCAAGCCCAGGGTTAATTTGATCTGTTCAATACTATGTGTGCTTTCTGACTTGCAGAGTAGTACCTACAATATCTTGACTCTTTCTGATTAACACTTTGTATTGCATGGATTTGTATAGTACAAGCTCGATTACATTCTTTCCACTGACCTGCCAGTATGAGGTCTGTCATGGAAGAAATGCATACGCTTTCAGGGAAACATTATAATCTTGTACACATTCTCACACTTTTTGTTCAAAACACAGTCTACTGTTACTTAACGTACATAGCTTGAGTGTATTTGATAATAAAGGCAGTAATTCTTCAACACGAACATGATGCTATCTTCTTTTAGTGTCTCTTGCCCCTTTCTTCAGAGCCTACTTACATGTCTGTTTGATAACACTACACAGCTATTGATGGAGGAGAAAAGCATTAACAGAAGACAGAGGAAGACAAAGATTTAAATGACAATGTTAGACTCCATAAAAAGAGTAGACTTGCAAAAATAGGGTTTTTTTCCAGTGCTCTTATGCTTTTTCACAGTATACAAGAAACTAAGGCTTGACTTGGAGAACACAGCATCACTTAGCATTTCACAGAGAGTTTTGTTTTTGTTGTGGCTGGGAGGCAGAGGTATTCATCAACCTCCCTCTCCGAAAGTAACAGCTAGAGTCCATGCTAAGTGTATTCTTTACAGTACGGTGGAGTAAAGCTGGGAAATTGCCAAAAGCACTGTGTAAATCAAGAAGGATTAGAAACAGGTGACTGCCAAGCAGCTGTAGCAGAAAACCTCTATATGCAAACAAGCAAAAATATCTTCTGCTGTAAGAAAAAAAAAAGTTTTAAAGAAGCTTGAAGTGTAAATACTATTGAGATATGTTATAAATCTTTAGACATTGAAATGTGAGGAAGAGAAGGCTGATGCAGCCATAGTTTTTCACTCAGAGTGGATTTCCCAGGGTCAAACGCTGCTTTATTAGCCATGACACCAAGACAGAAGCATGATGTAGCTGTTGCTTTCTGCCAGTCTCCTTGCCAGTCACTGAAGCTGCTAAAGTGCCAGAAAGAAAGGAGCTGCTGAAATAATGCATATACTGGACAGAATCTATACTGTTTCTAACTATCCCTACAAGAAATGTTCTTGTTTTGTTCATTTTAGAGAATGCTTGGTTTTGATACTTGTGGCTGAACATCTGTTTTATAATCTCTGGAGAAAGCTGTGCAGAATAAGTTCATTGTCATTAAATATAGAGCAGTGTTTATCTATACTCCCCAGTTCAGAACACTGCTGTTATTTACAGGCTTGGAATGTTTCTCTTCATGGCCAATTTATCATGATCCATGTGACAGCTCCTCCTCTCTGAACAGGAAACATCACTAAGGGACTCTTTGCCTTTCTTAAAGTCTGTATCTCTAATTTAAACATCGGCTGTTCTCATCTATGCAGTAGGTTTGATGGATTTAAAGGTAAAGTGGACCATGATTAAAACACAGATCAAACCCAGACTGCCCTGACAACCCAGAGAGCCTACATCACACGTCATCTCTGCTGTCACAAAACCTAGGGATGAAGAAGTCAAACTGCCCTGATCAAATCTGAGAAGATTAAGTATCCATGCACTGGGGAATGAGGGTTGTGCCTCCCTCATGACACCTAGGAGGAACACCTAAGCACATGGCTTCTAGTGGGAGAACATGTGAAACACCCAAGATACCTTGTGTGCTGCTGCACAGCTTCCAAGCTGGCTGTTGGAAAACCAGTCAGCAACTTCATTTACCAATTAGCAGGCCCATTACAAATTCAGTAGTGAAAAAGAGTCCCCGAGCCTGACATGCCATTACTCATCTTAACTTTCCACTGCACATTCCTACTTCCACCTGATGTTTGTACATGGCCTCACTCAGTTCCTGCCTCCCCAGCAGTCAGCCTGTCAAAGCTGGCAGGTTTTGCTCTTTTTCCATTATTCAAAAGCATACTGAGGATAACAAGATCTTTTAAATTGCTTTGGTCCTTTCTCTTTCAAGGCCTAGTCCTGTTCCTCATCCCTGTGCCTCACATCATTTTCCTGTGGGCTCTGCTTGCTGCTGCGATTGGAATAATCTGGCAATATCTCAGTGCCAATCACAGCTGATCACAGCAGCCAAGTGTAAGGTTGCTGGGAGGTAGTGNAAAAAAAGAAAGAAATAAGAAGCAAGTAGGGTTTTTGAAAATAAGCATCCTGTTTCTCATTACATTTTAATGGAAATGGAGGTCATACACTGAGCTCGTGACCCAGCACCAACCTTGTGCCTAGGAGAAAGAATACAAACTGAAAACACTATGATTCTTTCTTTCTTTCTTTCTTTCTTTCTTTCTTTCTTTCTTTCTTTCTTTCTTTCTTTCTTTCTTTCCTTCTTTCTTTCTTTCTTTCTTTCTTTTCTTTCTTTTCTTTCTTTTCTTTCTTTTCTTTCTTTCTTTCTTATCAGTGGCAGTAACTGCATTCCCTGGCATGCTAAAACCAGTATTTGGGGTTTTTATCTTTATTTTTGAACTAGAACTATTTTATACCAAGTAGAAATTATTTCCTGAGCAATTTTTAAAAGTGACTGAACAATAACTAAAAATCATAATCTCAGAACAGAAACCAAACAAGAAGATGGCAGGTTAATTTGAAGAAAGCCCCCTTGGGGGCTTGGAAAAAGGAAGCATGAGCTGTCATAATGACTCACCATCCACCTCAGAAGTCACATAAGTGAACACCCTAAAATACATTTAGAGTTTTGGGATCCAGAGCATGAAGCAATAGATCCCGATTCTTCCAAAGTATATTCCCCATAAGTTTCCCTTCAGTGTGTTGTCCTGCCAGAAGCAAAAGAAACTTTGTATGTCTAAATGTGCTGCCCAGAATCTGAGATGGTGAAAAATCAAAAATATTGAACATACCTTGAGTTTTTCTATATCAACAACGACAAATATAAGAGGGGCGATACAATGCAATATTTTGCTGCCTAAATGGACTTCTCATATGGGAGTAAATGATTATTTGAGTTAAACACTGGAAAAGAGAGACAGTGGTCTGAAAATAAATCAACTTTACCTCCTTTCTAAATTGGATCCTGCAAGTGTATTCACCACGAAGCATTGTATCTGATATAGGGGCTTTTTAAGTAGCTGCGTATGTACTGGGTGTGTTTGATCCGGGACTGCAGCCCCCTTTGTGTTCAGCACTACTGCAGGAAGGAAAACTAAATGAGGAAATTAATATGCCGTGCTCAAGGCTGAGATGATCAGACAAATTTCTACTGCTTCACTGCAAGCTGAGACTTAATCAGAAGTTCATTGTCCCTGTAGAGTGTGACACTTTTTATCACTGTTTCCTTACTCTAATTAAACGGCTTCCTGGGTGACCCTCAGAATTGAGAGGCTAATTCACTTTTTTAGGAGTCTGTAACCTGCAGTGGCTACGCTCAGCCTAACAGAAAAGGTCTAACAATGGGAAAAAAGGCCGGAGACAGCTCCAAACTGGTTGTTGATATCTTAATAGCAGTTTTTCTCTTAGTATCTTCACATTATGTCTGTACTTGCCAAATCAGGCACACAATTAACAAGGGCTGAGGAAACAGCCAGAGCAGAATTGTTGCTAAATAAAACACTTTGTTTGTTTTGTACCATCTTATCTCTTTCCTTGTGAAAATTAATTGGACACTTTTTCAGTATTTTAATTCCAGTATATTCCTTTCCTCATTTCTTTTTCAAAAATCTCTGTCTATTATACTGTTTGATTTTTTTCTCCATAGCAATATTTCCCTTACCTCTCCCCCCAGATGTTTTTCTTTTGCATTCCTAGTTAGCATGGATTCCTAAAACACAATCTGAGAAGTGTCATAGATACATAGAACGGCTTGGGTTGGAAGGGACCTTTAAAGTGCATCCAGTCCAACCCCTGTGCAATGAGCATGGACATCTATCATTAGAACAGGTTGCCCAGAGCCCTGTCCAGCCTGATCTTGAGATCTTGAATGTTTCCAGGGAAGAGGCAACTACAACCTTTTTGGGCAATCAGGGCAACCTGTTTTAGCGCTCTCATCATAAGAAATGTCTTCCTTACATAGTTTTTGCAGATGCTTTGTGAAATAAGTGCAGCGGAAAGCGGGACATAAACTGGGAAGAGCTGGTGGGGAGAGGAATTTTAAAAACCTTTTTTAAAAAAAACTCAAAGAACACTTGAAACAAAAAAGGCTTAGGCTAACCAGTCTTCATCCCCACTCCAAAAGAACATGGAGAAAAGAGAAGGAATCACAGTCATTGCTGGGAGCTGGGGCCCTAACCAGGCAGCACTTAGAAATGTGCTTACAGCTTTGCTTCTGCAGGTGTAGAGCTCCTTTTTCAGCCAGTGCCATACATAGTTTGTTAGATTGAGACCAAAAAAAAATGGTCACAGAAGTTTTAAGATGTGCCACTTGGTTTTCTGTTGGTTCTGAGAAGCACCCCTTGCCTCCAGGTCCTCTGGGAACCCTCTGATGAAGTCTAGCATGTTGCTGAAAAGTTATTTTCTCATACTTTACTGTCCTTTTAAGTCTTTCATCCACAGCCGTTTCTGCAAGTTAAAAGCTTTCTAGTTTAACAGCTGACATTCTCCTCAGATCTGGAGCTAGTGCTTGCCAGAAACCAGCTTCTACCAGAAGGGAAGAAACCAGGTGGAAACTCACATATTGAAGCATTTCTCCTTCATGCCTGCAGCCTTATTTTATACTGCCTGAGCACATACACTAACCTCATTACCTCCAACTTTAAATGACCCCAGTGCAGACAACAGATCAAGGGACAGAGCACTTTTGTTTTGTTTTGAATTACTCTTTAGCCAACAGCTATAACTTGCTTCATTTATTTATAAAAATTTAATTTTATCTGCTATACCCTTCATGTGAATGCTCTTAAAGCTCATGCCTTAAGGTTTGGAAATTAGCGAATACAGAGCTACTCCTTTGGTCCTAGAGTGTTATCACATCTCAGCAGGATTTCTAATGGATTTTCCACATCATTTAATGTCTTGCAAGATACAACAACACATTGTGTCATTTTTCAAAAGCAATTAAGTTTAAGTTATGATTTGAGGGAAGCCGCCTGCCACTTCACCAGAAAGCAATGTTTCTTTTGCCAGTTTAGCCTTCAAAAAGAGAAGTAATAGAACGACTCTAAAAAGTAAAACTTAGGATCTGAATAAATGTTTGTAGAATAGCTCCCCTAAATGGGAGAATGGAAATAAAAAGCAGATCCTGGAGTTCCTCCATTTGGCACTACAAGTTGTGTGAGCATAACCAGGTCTGATTCAAAAGCAGCATAGCTCATGTACGAAGAAACAACTAATCCAGTCCCTCTACCTTGGTGATGAGCTCAGGAGAGGCACTAACACATTGCCGTGACTCCCTAGGCTGCTACATGACCATCCAGGTTGGACAACAAGCAAAGGACCTGAAGGTCCTCTGAACCTACCAATGGAGACAAATCCTGTGTCCACCCAGTTTCCCAGGAGAAGTGGCATGGAGCAGAGTTCACACTAACAAGTTTTACTGGTAATCACTAATAGTGTGTTGGTGGCAAGGTGGTGATTGTGATGGTAAAAACAATAAGGAAGTCAGAGGAAGGCAACGTCACAGCCAAGCTCCAGAGGATAAAGAGTAATCCAGAGTGAAAAAAAAATGAATACCAGGTGCTTCCTAGAAATCACTGCTTAAAGATGTGCAAAAACTCCCATGAAATGTCTTTAAGCAGACGTATGAACTGCATGCACACACTGAGTCAACTCACTGATTTACAGACAACAGCTATTGGTCTCACTAGAAGTAAAATTTCATTTGAAGCCATTTTTAGTAGTTTATAATACACTAATTTCTTTTAATCTCATGCTTTTTTATGCTTTCATCTCTGCCAAAGATGAAATATTTTGTTAAAGCTGAATGCAAATCAGCTCACAATTTCTGATCCAAGTTTAAAATATAAGCAATTTTACAAACCTAATTATAGATATTTAGAAAAACCTTAAAGGCTGGTTAGAAAACGTTCCTGCCCTGGAGACCTTACAAGCTTATGAAAATCTGGAGATCAACAAAGGGCAGAACCATCATGCTCATTTTGCACATTTCATTAGATCTAAAGAACAAACCAAATGTGCTGTGAGGAGGAATAGGGCAGGGTAGGAGGTCTGGCTCATCGCCTTCGTTATGTGCATTTGCAATGCAAATTTTTCACATATGCAGTAAAGTTGCTATTACAGCTTGATCAAGAGATGGTTTAAAAATATATGAACTGAACAGTTTATGAATAACTTTTTTTTGCTGCTTGTAATTGGTTCCAGTTCCAGTCCAGAGAGTAAGCAACCTCATCTAGGACATTTGCATCAGGTCCCAAAGGCATATCAACCCTCTTGCTTCAAAGCTCAAAACAATCCATAACTGTGGGAATTGTGAAGAAGCTTCCCAGAACATGGAGGCTTTTGGCACTTACCTAGCTGAGACTTTGTTTGTCTACATGGTGTAAAGCCTAAGTACTCTAAGGAAAAGGCACTGAATCCATTGGGCAATCCTTCAGTACCCTCTTTTCTATGTACCTATTCATCAGATTAGTTATAAATTCTTACTACAGAGTAGTCCTAAAAATTCTTGAAGAGATATTTTCAATTAAACTTAAGCTTTTATGTCAATTGTTATTTTTGAAAACTTGCATGAAATCAAATACATGTTAAAAGGACAAATAGAAGGCTGAAGATCACCATGCTTGGCAATATTCTTGGAGCAGGAGCACAATTTGTTAGTAACTGTGGGTTGATTCTTCCACAAAGAAATCATAGAATGTTTTGGTTAGAAGGGAACTTAAAGATCATTTAGTTCCAATCCCCCTGCCATGAACAGGGACACCTCCCACTACAGCACGTTGCTCAAAACCCCATCCAGCCTGGCCTTGAACACTTCCAGGAATGGGGCAACCACAACTTCTCTGGGCAACTTCTTCCAGTGTCTCACCACACTCATAATGTAGAATTTCTTCCTAATATCTAATCTCAATCTCCCCTCTTTCAATTTGAATGGCCATTATAAAGTCTCCCCGGAGCCTTCTCCTCTCCAGGCTGAACAAACCCAACTCTCTCCTCCTTCATAGGAAAGGTGCTCCAGCCCTCTTATCATCTTCATGGCCTTCTGAACCTATTCCAACAGGTCCATGACCTTCTTGTGCTGAAGGCAACATGACTGTGCTGAGCAATATGATTGAAGGACAGCTCTGAAATACTTGGTACTGAAATAATATTGGAGGCAAACGCTGGAGCTAAGAGTAAGGATAGAGATACCTGCTGCTTATTAATATTTGTGTAATTATTTTCATACAACAGGAAATAGGATTCCCAAGTTATTGGGGGGGGCGGAGG
>VZRU01018913.1:629-14408 GCA_013398155.1 Pedionomus torquatus | reverse complement strand
GCAATTCCCTTTGTGCGGGCAATATGGTCTCCGTCCCCCCCACGACAGGTCAGGCCTTGGACCCATCTGGGCTCGGGGAGGCCTCCTGCTGCCCCACTCTCCCTGCCCAGCACCCCTGCTCCATCTCTCTGCTTTGTGTTTAACTTAAACCAGAGGGACAGAAAACCAGCGCTCCGGCTTCTAAAGGAGTTAAGGTGGGGCGTTTGGCCCCGGGGAAAGGAGCGGGGAGAGTCCTCTCCCTTCCTTGGGGACTCGTGCCCAGGGAAGGCGGGGTGGTGAGGGCAGCGGGGCGGCTGGACAGACAGACGGCAGCCGCACCTTCCGCCAAACCTGGCGGGAAGGGGGGGGGATACAACCACGACAAGAGGTGCCAGAATCAAATCAAATCAGCTCCAGGATCAGCAGGCGGTTTGGGCCGTTTCCTGCCACTGGGATGTTCCGGAGCACGGAAACGGGATTGGGTTTTCCCTGGGTGATAACGACCAGAGGGGACCCGCATCCCTTGCGATGCACAAGAAAAGGCAGCCTCATCCCCTCATCATCACCTCCCCTGCCCGCTCCCTTCCTTAGCGGGAAGGGCCGACAGGGACGCGGCTGATCCACCACCGGCTCCGCAGGACGCGGGAACAAAACCAGGATAAAGGGAGAAGCCCTGAGACCTGCAGTTTTTCACCGGGAGCTTCTGCAGGGAAACAAAGCAGCAGACGTGAGGAATGCAACTGGCCTATTTGCCCGGGCTGCTTTCTGCCTCCGGCAGCGCCGACATGCCTCGGCTTGTCGTTTCAAGAGCTATTGTTGCTCGGGGCTGGGGGCCTCTTTGTTTCCTTTACCCTTTCGCCAGGCTTGGTCACAGCCCGGTATTAAATTATTCAAATCATCTCGCTGGGCTTCACAGCTGAACTCCGGCACCGAGCGAGCGCACAGGCTGCGAAATCCCAAGGACTCCAGCCCTCAAGCCCAGCACAAAGCACACTGGTCTATACTGGTTGCCCCTGCCTGCAGTGAAGGATCCCCATATTCAAGCCAGTGGCACCTCCAGCCCCGCACCGCTATGCAAAGCCATCATTAAACCGTAAAACAACCCACCATCAGCAGGCTCAGCCCTGGATTTGGCAGCCTGGCTGGGGGAGCCCAGCTCGTGGAGCTGCACACGTGCCCCAGAGCGGTGGCATTTTGGTGCCACCATTGGCAAGGTGAAGGGTGGCAGGGTGTCCTGCCTGCCCGCTGTCCCAGCCATCCCTCAGCCCTGGTGAGACTGTGGCAGGATCACCAGCTCCTTCTTATGGGGTGTGGGGAGCCCTGAGAGCTGAGCACGACACAGCTGAGGGAAATCTGGTGCTGTAGGAGCTGGTGCTGCCACTGGCTCAGCACAGGGAGGAGAGGGAGCGGCCCAGAGGGGCTTCGAGGCAATTTTAACCCAGCCCTGCAATTATTCTGGTGCCCTGCTTGTTCTGGGAGAGGAGAGAACACCTTCCCCTCCACCAACACCGGGCTGCCAGAGCCGTCCCTGTAACCTGCAGCACAAAGCCAGTGCCAAGGGACTGGCAGAGCCTTTGAATGTGAGTCGGCTCCCTGGGATAGCAGGGTGTAACCGCCTGAATAGGCAGCTCCACAAGAAACAAAAACGGCAGGGAAAAACCCAGGCACCCACCCTGCCAGGAGCCAAAGAGGGAGGCCGCGTCTGCAGTCAGGGCCGCACACGCCTCTCCCGGCCGGACGGGACCTGCTCCCTTCCCCAGCCGGAGCCTGGGAGGGGAGGGAGGAAAAAAGCAAGAGACCTGCAGAAATTCATTACCTTTCACATGACAGAGGGATCAGTCGGCTTCTACCAAAGCCTGTCGAGGTTTCCCTCATTGAAAACAGGAAAGAATCACAAAAATAATTAGAGAGATTTCATCTCAGCCAGCTTATGAAAGCACTGACTTTTATACACAACAGATTGGCAACAGCACAAAGATGGATGTGAAAGGCAAGAGCATTTGCAATGTCAGACAGATCAGAGACAGAAGCTCATCAAAAAATGGCCCAGGGCAGATGTAAGTTAAAAAAAGAAAAGAGGAGGGGAAAGAAAAGGAAAGGAAACGACCCTTCTGGAGATAAAAACCATAACTCCTGCCTGTAACATGGTGATATGCCCCCTCCCGCCTGCAGAAAGGATCCCCGGTGAAAATTCATCATCTCCCTGGAGAGATCTGGGTTAAAAAACTTCAATTACTGACAGTCTCTCACTGTGTTTTGCTGCCTTCTTACAAGCTCAGCTGGGAGCCGGTGAGCTGGTCAGCAGCAGGATTTAGGGGCCTGAGGACAAACGTCAGCTGGAGGATCTCCCAGTGAGCTCCTGAGGCTGGGGGAGGCTGCAACTGGGAAGCTCCAGGCAGCATTTTGGGAGAGGGAGCCAGGCTGCTCTGCACAGAGGTGCTGCTTATGATGGGTTGGGCCAAGCATGCAGGCCAGGACCCTCAAAAGCACGATGAACAGCTCATCCAACGGGTGAAACGTTTTAAAGAGGAGGGGGATGGGAAAGGCCAGACTTCTCTAATTAGAAAAGAGGTTTGCACTTAGTCACCCAGTGTAGTGCCTGGGGCCCTAACTCCAGACACTGCTGTGCAAAGGCTGACAGCTCTCTCAGACACCAAGCTGTCAGCCTGGGCTTTGTAACCAGAGACATTTTCCACGGAGGAAAACAACCTCTGTGCTCCTCACCCTTTTAAGCAGGCACTTCTGGTGGGGAGGGGCAGAGCTCCCCCCTGAACACAGCCCCGGAGCTCTGGGGACATCTTCCCCACAGCAGTAGCTCTCAGGTACTGGCACTTCACAGTGACCCTCGTTGATTCGCTAAGCGAGACCAGCTCTGGTTCTGTTGGAACCATCATTAGGAGCTCCCCGTTTCCAGACCGCAGCTGAGGAGCTCCTGTGTTTGGAGAGGCAGGTCCAAGCCAGGCCACAGCAGGCAGCAGCGAGAGGACAGATGTGCCGGTCAGCCAGAGGTGCTTCCACATCTGTATGACAAGGCTGGATACAGCTCCTCTCAACTCAAACTCACTGAGAAGGTGACTCTTCCACGGCAGCTGAAACACAAAAGACAATGAGCAAGGGTAAGCTGGAAGCTGCCATCGCAATGAACCTACAGGGAGCAGTGCCCTGCGCCACGCAGGCCAGATACCCGACAGATGGGCACGACAATCCCTGCCCTGCTACCCCAGGAAGCAGCCTCCATAGTGGCATGAGCAGGAGGCAATGCCCAGCACACACAGCCCAGGCAGGAGAAAATGCAATCTTTTGAGGCTTGTGCCCTCCTCCTCATTCTCTTCCTCCTCCTCCCACTCTCCAGCTTGCCTGGGTTCTCCCAGTTTTCCCTGTGTTTGCAGTGGGATTGAGAGAAGGGCACAGCAGCAGCCTCATGATAAAGCAGACAGAAGCCCAAGCCAGTCAAACAACACTGTTGGCCGTACAGGAGAAAACCACAGAGCGGTGCAGAACTGCTGCCCCAAAGGTGGAGCACCGCCCGTCTGTGCCAGCACCTTCCCCAGGCCAGATCACAGCCAGAGCTGACAGCAGCAATGACATCAAATGTGTCACTGGCTTTTGTGTTCTCTTTGGAGAGGTTTCCAGGCAGACCGAGTTGCATGAAAGCCCAAAATCAGATCTCAGCTTTTTTAGAGAGTTCTGGATGCTTTTTGCGCTCCGGTTACTGGGGGAGGTTGGAGCAGGAGAGGCTGCTGCCCTGACACCACTGCAGCTGAGTTTGGACTTCCAGTAGCAGGACAGGCAGGTTGAGTTTTTGGACGGGGCAGCACAGAGGGGCAGCAGTGAGGCTATGGTGGGGGCCGGGCACTCAGTCTCTGCTCTGACAGTGCTGCAGGTGGGAGCCCACAAACCAGCTGCCGTGGAGCACAGGGTGACTCCGGCAGCGGAAGGGAAGAGCAGCCTGCAGCCTTCCTGCAGAAACAAAACCCTTTTACTCCCCTGACAAATGCCCTACTTGTTCCCGAGCCCGGGGACTCAGCCATTCCCTGTCCCCTTCACGTGGCAGCGCGCATCATGTGAGAGCTCGGCACTTGCAGGAGAGGAACGGGAGCCACAGCTGATTCTGCTGCGCCGGGGCAGGCAGCAGGGCCTCCTCCCCTCTGGGGTTGTAATTAGCCTCCTTGAAGTGGGCTGGGACTGGCATCCTTCAGCCCAGCGCTGAGGCCATAATCAGCCCAGCAGAGGAGGAAGACAGGCCCCTCCAGCAATCTGGGCCAGGCTCCCATCGTACATCCAGGCAACGGAAGGGCAGGTCACCCCATGGGCACGTTTTAACCACGCAACGATGCCGCCTTTGGCCCAAGCAGAGAAGAACCACAAAACCATCGCTATCTTTTCCAAACCACAATGGAAAGCCAGCAGCCAAAATGACGCCTCAAATCTCAGCTTCTATTTCAGCAGCAGCAATTAGAGAGCTGCTCTTTTTGGATACTCGGTGGACTGCCAGCACACCAGCTCCCCACTGCCCACAACTTGGCCAGCCCACTGGTCTGGAAGTGCGTGAGACAGTTTCTGCTGTCCCTCTGCTCCCCCAGCCCAGTGGAAGCAGCAGTGTCACAGCACTGCATAGCAGAGGGGAATTTTTATAGATTTTGAGTTATTTCTGTTCATCTACAGCTCTAGACAGACTAGAATAACACAGAGCTTACGTGCCAGAGTAACTTGGTGCAGCTCAGGTCACAAGGCGTTGTGTCTGGCTGCGCCCTCATGGCAAGAATGAGAGTAACAAAGCCTCTACTCACGCTTTACTGCCAGCAGCGTGTTCCCGTGGCAGCAGGCTACAGAGGTCACCAGGTATGGATGCATCTCCTCCAGCTGCACTGGCTTCGGGGTTCCCGTTTCCTCGTCCTTCCTACCCAGGCGTCCCCTGGCTCCTTTCCCCCACGTGCACACCTCGCCGTCTGTAGGGGAATACATACACCTTGCTGCACAGAGTTCACCAGCAAACAGGCCTCCCATCTCCCCAGGCTTGCTTGGGCCACAGCAGGGACTGCAGGCAGAGGAAAGCTAGGGTCTGCTGCAGCCCAGGACACTGGACCATCAGCCTCACCTGCTCCAATGGCCACAGTGAAGGCATCCCCACAAGCCACCACGGTGACCTTCATTGCCTGGAGCCCCACAACCAGGTGTGGTACGCGGCTGTTGCGGCAGGAGTTGGTGCCCAGTTGCCCGTGCTGGTTGCTCCCAAAGGTGTAACACTGGCCAGAAGCTGACAACAGACAAGAGAAACAACTAACGCAACAACTGATAATGCACTGAAGCCCCTTGAAGCTCTTTGCTCTCTACCACGCTGAAGAACCTGTTCCACAGAACTCCAACGCAGGAAGCAGGGCATCTCTTGAGCTTCTCTGGGGCCTCTAGCCATGGAAACGGCGGCAGAAAGAGGACAGTGCAGGTGGCCCCCCAGGGATGTAAGCACATAACCCTCACCTGTGACTGCAGCTGAGTGCGCTGTACCAATGTCAGCACACACAATTGGCTCACGGTTCAAAGGGGATGACTGGGCACAGGTGAACACGGTGGCCTCTTCCACCTGGTCCTCTGGGGAAGGCTCCTCTGCTGAGCTGATCCGATCTAAGCCCAGCTTGTTACACCTGCACGGAGAAAAGCACAGTTCAGAGCTGGCCAAACGCAGCCTGGCTGATATCCCGGAGAATAATCCTGCCCTAGCATCACCGCACCACCAACAGCAAGATACTAGGGAGCAGGATCACACAGAGGTGTCCTCTAGAGCCCCTTGCTCCCTCTTCCTGTGCTAGACACAGATGGACAGTCCCAGGAGGCTGTATGAGGAAGCACAGACCCTCACCCCTTTACCTGTTGCTCCCACAAGCAAGAATCTCATTTTTCACAGTGAGGACCATGGAGGAATCGATGCCGCAGATGACTCTCTGAGCTTCGTGCTCTGGGGGGACTGTGACCTGCTGGGGGGAGTTGTGGCACTCCAGGGTTCCCAACCCAAGCCGACCTGGCAGAATGGACAGAGATGGACACATTCAATGGCAACACACAAACTGAACAAGCCCCATGAGCAATGGCATCAACGTAGCTGCTGCAAGAGCCCAGCCTGGGACTTAGCACCACGGAAGACAAGGAAACATAAAGCAGGGGGACCCTGGTACACGGTGAAACAGCTGCAACTCTTCCACACCCACCCAGTCTGGCACGTCTGGAGAGGACTGTGAGCAAGCAGGGCCAGCAAGGGGAGTGGGAACAGGCAATGGAAAGCACAAGCCTTCCGTTTTGCAAAGCAGAACATTTCTTACCATTATCCCCCCTGCCCCAGGCAAACACTTCCCGTTCATTGGAAACCGCCAGGACGTGAGACGCGCCACAGGCCACCTGCACCATCTCGTAGCCCAGCAGGGCCTCCACGATCTTGGGCTGGCAGGGGAAGAGCAGCAGCCGTCAGCCGAGACCTCCCAGCCTGCCCGGCTGCTCCCAACCCTCCCACCCGTTCCCCCCAGCCTCAACACAACACTGGCAGCATCCCAGTTTTCATCCAACACAAACACAGGAGAACTATATATTTTTTTTTTTTTTATCTTCTGTTTTTTTGTTCCAAACAGTCTTCAAAGGGTTTGGAGACTACGTGCACATAAGCACAGAAGATAACGCAAACATCTCTGGGGCGGAAGAAAGCAGCCAGCACAACGGTTTGGAGAGGGAATAGGTTGAGCCGAAGGGCTGGGATTCGCCCCCCTGCCCATGTGGGGAGTGCCAGGGGCTGTTAACGCACGCTCTGAGCAGGCAGGGGCTTGGTGCAGGATGCGTTGGCTGAAAGGCTCTTGTGCGGAGGAGTCGTGAGCTATCGGCTCCCTATTTGATAGGCTATGGAGAGACCAGGATCTCCGCATTTCGCCCAAGCCCCTGCTGTGAGCTGCTGTTAGATCTGACACCTCGCCACAGCGGGTCTCATGCTCATTATCTTCTTCAAATGAAAAGCACCATTTGTTGGGACCTGGCTGCTGCTCCCAACTGGTCTCCCCCCACCCCCCAGGCAATAAGCACCGAGCAGCTCAGCTCCGGATGGAGCAGGAATGAAGGAGCAAGCTGACCACAGTGACAAATGGCACCAGTCCCCAGGCTCGGCTGGGAGCCATCGGCTGCTGCCACATCCGAAGGCAGGCAAGGAAGAAGCTGGAAGGGAGCAACGGGCTCTCAGCCCCAGTGCTCCGAGCCAATCGGAAACACACAGCTCTTCTTTAAATACTGGCTCTTTTGAAAAATAACTTTTCTCAGTGAACCCTGGCAGCTGCAGGCCAAGAGTGAAGCAGGCAGGTNGTCTCATGCTCATTATCTTCTTCAAATGAAAAGCACCATTTGTTGGGACCTGGCTGCTGCTCCCAACTGGTCTCCCCCCACCCCCCAGGCAATAAGCACCGAGCAGCTCAGCTCCGGATGGAGCAGGAATGAAGGAGCAAGCTGACCACAGTGACAAATGGCACCAGTCCCCAGGCTCGGCTGGGAGCCATCGGCTGCTGCCACATCCGAAGGCAGGCAAGGAAGAAGCTGGAAGGGAGCAACGGGCTCTCAGCCCCAGTGCTCCGAGCCAATCGGAAACACACAGCTCTTCTTTAAATACTGGCTCTTTTGAAAAATAACTTTTCTCAGTGAACCCTGGCAGCTGCAGGCCAAGAGTGAAGCAGGCAGGTGTGTGATTGGAGGCAGCCTCCAAGCTGGGAGCCTGCCAACACAACCACAAGGCAGCTCTTGACTTCCCCCACGCTCAAAGGGATCATTGTGTAGGGGGGGAGAGAGAAAGAGAGAAGCAGGTTGGGTTTTTTAAAACCCGCAGTGAGAGGGAGAGGAGGGGGAGGGGGTCGGATGCCAGAGCACGCTGGCGATGCACATCCCTGGAGCTGGGATGAGCTCTCTCACGTGGCACAGAAGGCACAATCCATCCTCTACCTCGGGTGAGCAGTGTGCTGCCCGGCACCCTCGCGACAAACCTGGCTAACGTCCGTGAAGTTTCCGTGCCCCAAACAGCCATTGCTGCCGCTGCCGAAGGTCATGATTATCCCCCTGTCTGGAAAAGCAGAGAGAAGTCATGTTCCTGGCACACGTGAGGCCCTGCAAGGCACGCACAGCCCATGGCTCCCGGGACAGCGGCTCTGCTTGGACCCACTCTGACTCATAACTTGCTTGGGGGAAGGCAGAGGCCTTCAGCGAGCTTCCAGAGAGCGGCAGCCTCGATGTGCTGCGACAACTCACCAAACAAACAGCAAGTGATAGGAAAGCGCTGAGATAACATTATTGCAGCTGTGTACGCAGGAGCTGCTAACTCCACGGTCTGTCAAGGTGTTAAATACACAGAGGTGCTCACTGAGCAGCCACCCAGCAGAGGGGTGGCAGGAAACGCCATGGAGAGATAGGGAAAACACGTGCCTATGAAGTTTGCCCGTTGCATAGCTGTCGTTTGTTGCCCTGATCCCCAGCAGAAATGCAAACAGGGCTCCCAGAGGACCACTGGGAGGACTTTGCTCTGCAAACACGGCCTTGGGCTGGTGTGTTTGTTCCACTCCCAGCCAGAATGCCTCCTAGCTCACTCTAAGGGGGCTTCAGAGTCTGCTTTCCTGCAGCTGAGGACAACCAGCTATGCAGGAGTTCAGGGTGACTCCTCACTGACATGCCACTCACCGCTGTATCTGCACCACACTCACAGAATATGTGGCAGAGAAAGGCTGAACTTCCCAGACACTCCTCACGCTGCAGTCCCCACTGTATAGGACAGTTCTGGCTTCAGGTGACAGCAATGCAGCCAGGACAACAAACAGGGAAGATTTGTAGCCCTCTCCACACCAGACAGGCCTTTGGTTTCGGACCAAGCTGACCAGGGTTGCATCACAGGAGGACCATGCCTGCCATTTCTGAACCCCACCTGATGTTTCATGAGAGGCCAGAGAAGCCTTTGTGTCACCCCAGACCCATGCATCTCTTGGGTTCCTTTCTGAGCAGGCTCCCCAGGCCATCATGCTGCAGTTGCAGGCAGAGCTGCCATCACAGAGGTCTGGGACTCAGCCAAGCAAGGGCAGGAGGCAGCAGCTCACCTGTGAGGCAGGCTGTGAAGAGATCACCGCAGGACACGTGTTTGATGGTCACCCCAGACTGGCCCTCCAGAAAGCGAGACACAAACTGAGGCTGGAGCTGCTCAGTGGCTCCTGGGAGAGAAGGGCCTCCTGCAGCACCCATCGGGGGAGCCTGGTGGAGAGAAGACATGTTGGCTGCTACACCTTTGTGCAGCAAGTGCTGAGTTGGAGAACTCAGATCAGCCCCTTCCTGCAGGCTTAGCAGTGTTACCCACACCCTGGACTGAACCGTGGTCCTGGGGGACACAGCACCAAGGCCTATGTGGTGAGCAGAAATGTCTCCTCTTCAAAAAACTCACATCCAAGCCTTCCACAGCCACTGCCTGCCCCAGGTTCCCTGTCACTCACCTCCCACATGATGAGCCGCCCCGATTTGGTGACTCCAGCCTTCTGCGTCCTGCCAGCTGACACCTGCACCACCTCAGTGTTAAGCATGGGCAGGCGGAGGGGGGTGGTGATCCCACTCCCCCAGGTGTAGATGGACGACAGCGGAGGAGGGATTCCTGTCCTGGCTGAACCACCTCGAGCACCTACGGGTCAAAGAGAAACCATGAACATAGAGCCCTGACTCGCCACCCACAGGAAGAGAAATGACAGCAGTCAAGGTGCCAGCAGAGCTGCCTGCCAGCCAGCAGAGCCAGACCACCAGCAGTCCAAGGCTGGCAAGGGGCTGCTGGGGAACTCCCAGCCAGGGCTGAGAGAAGCACATGGGAACAGCTCCTTGTATTTTATCCCAGAATTGAGGGAAGTGGCACCAGGACAGCTCTAGCTAATTATTACCAGTGCCAGCTGCGTTGCCCTGTGCTGGGACATCCCCCCTCAGCACCCCCAGCTGGTCCCCAGACTTTGCTGAGAACAGCAGAAACTTGATTCAAGGGTTCAAAACCTAGAAGAGACAGCTGGAGAAAGAGCACTGCTTGGTCCCCAGAGCCGAGGTGCCCATGGACTCCTCCAAGGTTCAGGGTGACATCTCTTAACTTCCTCTCTCCAGAAGCTCAAGTGCTTCTCCAACACTTTGATATCTAAGGGAAAAGGTTCTTCCAAATGGACCTGTGTCAAACACACCATGCCAGGACTCACCCCTTGGTCTGGCACTGCTCACTCGTCCCCCCGTCCGACTGTGGGTCACTGTTGGCACTGGAGCCAAGGGTTTTTCAGGCCTGCCACAACAAAATACAGCCCTTAATGTCAGCTCGACCCCAGAGGTCTTGCAGAGCCCTGGATCACAGAAGGTCTGGGCAGAGCTACAACATAAGCCACAGCTGAATAGCTCACAGAATTGACTTGGTAGGTGCTTTATACCACCTGAGAGAGGGGAGTTGGATCAGTTTGCTTCCCCCTGAGCTCACAATTCCCGATTTGCTGTTACTGCAATGACAAGCCCACACCTGCCACGGCCCTGAGCCACTGGGCCAGGCTCAGCAGCAGCTGCACTTTGGGTAACACAGGAGAGGTGCATGGGGACAACACTCCCTTCAGAGCTCATGACAGAGACCCTGAGCTGGTCAGACACGTTGTGGGCTGTGGCAGCCCCTCCTGAGGGACACTACGGTGGTAGTATCACTTGCCTTCTCATTTTGACGCTGCCCACATCAGTGTAGAGGTTCAGAAGGGGCCGAATGCAGATAGCCTGGGCCATGATCTCATTCAGCTGGGGCCGCTTGGAAGGGTCCAGGTTCAGCATGCTGAGGATGAGCTGGCGCAGGTCAGGGCTGTATCTATCTGATATTGGGGCAAACGTGCCACTCATGATCTTCAATACTAAGGCAGGAAGATTCTGGAGAGAAAACAAGAGAGACATGTACAGTGGTTGAGCAGTCAGAGGTGAGGCTAAGGAGCAAGAAGTTCTCAGCACTGCCCTCTGCCTTCACACCTACAGGCTCAGTGAGAAGAGTGATCCAAGCATACATTTTCACCTCTGCAAGAGGCCACAGCTCCCTGTGTTAGGTGTAAACCATATCTCTCTTACCGCAGCTTCGAAAGCCCTCTTGAGGCTGGCAAGTTCATACAGCACACAGCCCAAAGCCCAGATATCGCTCTTCTGGTTGTAAGGCTTCCCTTCACAGAGCTCTGGGGAGATGTAGCATGGAGTCCCCACAACCTAGAAGAGACAAATAAATTTACCATGATGCTGTGAAACTGGGGCAGTGAGGTGGAAAGAGAAAGGCTCAATTTAGAGCCCAGTGCACAGGCTGGCCAGAGCACTGCCAACCAATGCTTAGTAGAGCTGGGCTTTTGTTCCCTGGTGTCAACATCTGCCTGACAATCTCAGTCAAAAACACAAGGATTTGCCTTTCCGGTGACCTCTCTTGCACATACACAGATTACTTTTTGCTTCTATCCACTTCAAGGAATCAGCCCAGAGCAACAAGCGTGATACAAACGTCTAGTCAGATTAGCCCAGGTGGGGCATGATACCCAAGTCTCAAGCAGAGAGAGAAGATTAAGACAAGGCAGGACGGTGGGGCACAGCCAGGAATTCAGTTGCCAAGTATGTGTTGGACAAGCCTGCAAACACCACCCCTCCCACTGTGACAGTGGGAGGAACCCTGTCTACCCTCACCAGTGGGGCCAGACACCCAAACTCTCCCAGGCTTGGGCAGGCAGGTCTTTCTCACCTTTCTTCAGCCCACAGAGCTGCAACGAACTTGGGCGTGAAGGCAATTAAGAAGCAAAGCAGCATTATGGCACGCAGATGTGGCCTGCTGCAAGTATGCTACATCCAACCTGGCTGCCTGCAGCAGCTTCCATGAGACTATCCTGAGCCAAGTCCAGAGTTTCCAACCTGCTGCCACGGTGCTAAGTAGCCCCCTGCAAAGCCAGGACACCTACCGTGTAGGCTTTACTCTTGCTGCTCAAGATTTTGGAGATGCCAAAGTCTCCGATCTTGACAATCATGCGATGCTTGTCCAAGAGGATGTTCTGAGTCTTCAGGTCGCGGTGCAGGATCTGCTTGGTGTGCACATGGTGAAGAGCCAGGAGGATCTGCACGAAGAAGTGCAGGATGGTATCCTCATCCAGCAAAGAGTTGCAGCGCTTATGAATAAACTCCGCTAGCGTGCCCCCTGCAAAGAACGACAAAAGGCTATCGGCAAGGGTGGCTGCACAGGGCAGCCAAACCCAGCCTAAAAGCTGGGAGGGGGGGAGGTTTAGCCACGGCATCTTAACAGCCAAACATATGGGAAAACACATCTTGGTGGGACACGCGGTGCGTCCTCCAACATTCCCGAGATGATGGGAGAACAATGACAGCACAGTTGGTGGGACGAAGAAACAGCGAGAGAGAAGTTACTGTTGACATATTGTCACAGGCAGCAGGAAAAGAAACACTAAAATTACAGCTCTTGGAGGAGGACATAAACCTCGATGGCAGAACAAGATAAGCCTGTTCTGCAAAAGAGAATTCTTGCAGTCCAAGAGGCCACGTGGCACAGAGAGGCCCCCATCGAGAAGGGGAGGTCCTGATTCAGGGCTCCCGTACAACTTTTAAGAAATCCTCATGCAAATGTTGCTTTAATGTTAAACTCCACAGCAAATCTCGTTAGAAATCACACCTTCCCACACAGAACTGTGGGACCATCAGGGTGGCCGAGAGCTGACACAGGGAAATGTATGTGAAACCTAAGCCAAGGGCAGATGGTAGCACACTTATCAGCAACAGAAGTGTTAGAAATATCTTTGTTTTGGATACGATTAGCAGGCATATGGCATCATCACAGAATCAGGGACTGGCTGAGGTTGGAAGGGACCTCAGAAGGTCATCTGGTCCAAGCCCCTGTTCAAGCAGTGCCACCAATAGCAGGTTGCCCAGGACTAGGACCTGTCTTTTGGGTATCTCCAAGGATGGTGACTCCACAACCTCTCTGGGCAATCTGTGCCAGTGCTCAGTCACTTGGCTCACATTCAAGCTGGTGTCCACCAGGAGCACCAGATGCTTTTCTACAAAGGTATCTGTTAAAGGGAGACATGTTTGGACTCGCTGGGGGTCCAAAGCACAGGATCTTTACAAAAAGCACAACGTGGGGCCACAGTAGCCCAACCCAAGGCGAGCTGAGGAACCAGCTGCAAGTGCTGGGGAAGACCAGGGCCCACCTGGGGCGTACTCCATGGCGATCATAAGCGCCTTGTCCTCCAGGAAGTTCTCATAGTACTCAATGACATTGGGGTGGCTGAGCAGCTTGAGGACCTGGCACTCATTCTGTGCCGCCAGACGCTCATCCTTGCTCATCTGCTCCACCGGGATCTGCTTCAGGATCACCAGCTTCTGGTCAGCCTTGCGCAGACACAGGTGCACGATGCTGCGGGATGGGGATGGTGCCTCAGTGAGGGGGACAGGGCCTGGCCACCATCTCGGGGTGACACATAGCCTCTAGCCTCCCTGTTGCCACAGTAACAGTGGTTGCGATCCCCCCCCCCTCCCCCAGGTGTCACACACACCACTGCCAAGTCACCCCATCGCCATGGCAACAGCCAGGGTCTCTCCTCCTCCTCCTCCTCCCCCCTCGGGTGCCACACGCCGGCTGACCCCCCGCGTTGCCATGGCGACAGGGCCAGTGCACCTTGTTGCCATAGTAACGCGGCCTAGGGTTCCCCCACCCCGCTGTGCCATAGAGCGGGCGTCCCCCCGAGCGTTGCCACCATAAAAAGGCCTGAAGACCCCCCC
>VZRU01018909.1:445-17813 GCA_013398155.1 Pedionomus torquatus | reverse complement strand
CTCCAATCCCTCCAGCATCTTGGTTGTCCTATGCTGAACTCTCTCCAGCAAAGAGATGTTCTAGACTGGGGTGGCAGCAAGTGTGGCAGGAACAGGAGACTGAATATTCACTCTGCTGTATGTCTGGTTGTGATTCATTCCCAAAACTTTCTTCTCTGTGAACCAGCACAATCAGAGCTGAGAGAAAAGCATGAGAACTGGGTTTTGGTCCTCTTGGCAGGGAGTGTCAGTGACACCCTTCTTTAAATATCCACGAGTGCCAGCGTGCAGATAAGCTTCAAGAATCTGTAAATCTCCTGGGCAGCAAGTGTCTGAAATGGAAAAACAGTCTAAGAGATGAAGCTGATTATATCCCTCATCCTTTCCAGCACCTTCAAGCTTTGCTACTAATGAAAGTGAAAGGTTCCTAATCACTTCAGCCTTCCTTGTTCTTAGACAGCAGGTAGTTGAAACCCTTGGCCTCCTCTGTAATGACAAATTTAAATGCATAGGCTATTTAAATTCGGGAACAAAGCTGGCTGTAGTGCTGGCTTGGCAATGCATGTGGAAATCCAGAAAGGCAGAGACCTGTATTGTTTAACTCCTTGAAGTCATGGTCAGGGATTGAAGAGCAACAGAATCATGGAATGATAGAATGGTCCAGAACAGAAAGGACCTCCAGAAGTCATTTAGTCCAACCTTCCCACAGTCAGCAGGGACACCCCCAAAGAGCCCAAGTTGCCCAGGGCCTCATCCAGCCTCACCTTGAATATTTTTCTTTTGGGAAGGGGCCTCAACCACCCCCCTGGGCAACCCAGGGTTTACCCTAAGAGTAAAGAATTTGTTCCTAGTATTATCTTCCCTCTTCTTCACAGAGCCGTGCTGATGGCCTTGGGAGAGGGGAAATGTGTTCTCATGACTCCATAGCAGAGAGGGAAACCTGGCTGCCTGCTGACAAGTTGTCTGTGGTCTTTTAGAGATTTTCACACACTCTATTTTTCTGGGACACTTCAGAAAACTAAAAGAATCAGAGAGAAGAATTTAGCACCGTCTTTAAGTTGACATTCTAGAAGAGCATAGCTGCAATAAAGATCTCCTGAATCCCCCCAGCCCCCGGCAAGCCCGCAGGGTAGAACACCTCTGCTGGTAACGCCACGTGGGGCCTTACCGGGCTTTATGAAACTCCTCCTGGAGAAAATGATGCCAGCTTCTCACTGGAAGGAGTAAAGCTCATTACTTGTATTTACTTGTAATTCAGCTGCTTGGCAGAGGAGGTTAGTGCTGAAGAAGTCCTTCCTTCCCTTGAAAATGTAGAGCATGGGTGGCTTGTGACAAAGGGACTCCTTTCCTGCCCGGTTGTAGTCTCTGGGTGTTTGGCAGGAGGTTATTTCACTGGTGGGCACGGATGGGACCTGGGGCTGATCCATGAGCAAGCGGCGGCGCTGAGCAGCGCTCGGCTGGGTGCGACCTCCGTGACCACCCCTGCGGAGTCCAGCGCGCGGGGCTAAGTCATGACTCACTTCCCTTTTGCTCGTCACTTTAGCTTTTCAAAAGTTAAGCGGAGTGTGCAGAGGAAAAGATAAGAGTTGTATTGATAGAGAGCACCACACTCTTCCATTGGCAGCTGCGTCCTTGTCACCTCGCCCCTGTGGCACTCCCTAAGCAAAGAACGAAACTACAAGTGCGTGATGCCACAGACCCGGCATCACAGGGGTCTCAGGGGCATCTGAAATCTTCTTTCCTGCTTCAGGCTAGGAAATAAGATGTTAAATAGAAATAAGATGTTAAATGTTACAGGCTTGGGGAAGAATGGCTGGAGAGCTGCCTGGTAGAAAAGGACTTAGGGGTGTTGGTTGACTGTGGGCTGAACATGGGCCAGCAGAGTGCCCAGGTGGGCAAGAAGGCCACCAGCATCCTGGCCTGGATCAGGAACAGTGTGGGGAGTAGGACCCGAGAGGTGATCGTCCCCTTGTACTTGGCACTGGTGAGACCCCACCTCAAGTGTTGTGTCCAGTTTTGGGCCCCCGACCACAAGAAAGACATTGAGGTGCTGGAGCGGGTCCAGAGAAGGGCAACGAAGCTGGTGAGGGGTCTGGAGCACAAATCTGCTGAGGAGAGGCTGAGGGAGCTGGGGGTGTTCAGCNTGTTGGGTGGTGTGGGGGGGTGTTTATTGTTTTTGGTTTTTTGGTTTTTTGTTGGTTTTTTTTTCCCCCCCCATTGGTTGGACTAGATGGTCTTAAAAGGTCCCTTCCAGCTTAGGTGATTCTGTGATTCTGTATCCATCTGCTCATATAAAAACACTGTATGTAGGAAAGCGAAGCCATTGAACAACTGGTGTCACCAGTTAACACCAGCTAAAGTTCTGTTTCTAGATCTTCATTTATGTATGTCAGGTACCATCAGGCATTAGACATCAGGGCTCACGTCCCTCTGTCATATGTGTGACGGTGTGTAAAATGGTATCTGCTGCAATTTGGGGATAATACTTATTGATCTGGTAGAGGAAACAGCACCAATGTCTCAGATACACACTGGGATGTTTGGGTTTTTTTGAGGTGTAACTTCAAATGGTATGAAGCCTTGAAATGGGATCACACTTTGTATCATGCGTGTTTCCTCTCATTGTTTTCCAAAGTGATGTGCTCCTCTAGGATCTGAGAAGGTGTTTATGGAAGTGTAAGGTGTTCTCAAGGGTGTGAGAAGTTTCTAAAACTTGAGGGGTCTTGAGGGGTTGTTGCTACATCAACCTTAGAGAGCCCCAGAGGCTGTCGGGTCCAGGCTTGTCTAGCCAAAGGCTTTTTCTGGAGCACGTGATGTCCGTCCTGCTTGCTTGAGCAAACTGAGAGCTTGATAAGGAGCAGGGTGGCACATGCTGCACAGCCAGGGACACCACCACGGGGAGCATTCCCTGGCTGCCAGGGAGCAGCTATAGCAGGGTAGGGGATACTGTGCTCACTCGCTGGTGTTGTTCTGAGGTTGTGTTAAATATAGCCAGCAAAATTCAGGTTCTGGAGAAGAGAATATGAACTCTAGTTCTGGAGAAGTGAGAACAGGGCTTTGGAGAACCAAGTGTGATCTTCAGGTATGTGTGTTGTCCGTGCCTCAGTGTTTCCAGCCTTTGCACGTGGCAGATGAAGAAAGGAAGAGTTCTATACAGACACAACTCTGCATGATTCCTTGCACAGCACTGACCATCCCTTGGGCTGCCATTCTTTAAGGTCCCTTGACAGGCCAACAAACTGATCCTGCTGCTCCTCAAAAGCTCCCAAATCATGCCGTGCCTCAGGTGCCCTCTGAGGCAGTACCTTGAGGATGGTGGTCGTGTCCCCCTTGGGATGTATCTCTAATGTTATTTTTCGAGTCAACTGACAACTGACCGTTTTAGCCTTCTCTTTCTTCCAGGTTTGGGAATTCTTTCCGTCCGCTGTCTGTTTACCTGACAGCCCTCAGTTGCCTTTTATAGACTCTTAGACTCAGGTTTTGTTTCTTTGATGCTTATTACTGGTTTTATTTTGGACAATGTCCCAGTTGCCTAGCAATGTCAGTAGGTGCTTTGAAAAGAAATAGTACAGCACAAGCTTTCTGTGAGGGGGAACATTATATTCTGCTTCACATTGAGCCTTTTTATCTGCAAGTCTCCCCGGACTCTATCAGCATTAATAAATGAAATTCACTCTCTCCTTCGGAGTGCAGGGGAGGGGGAGACAGATAGAGCAAACAGTCATCATCCCATTTTTCACAGGTGATAACCAAGGCAGAGAAAGGCAAAGCAAGGTAGAAAGCCTGGTTTGATATCCTGACCCACTGAAGTCAGACATTGATCTCTGATGGGAGTTGTGAGGAAAGCTGAGCGCGCATCGCTTGGAAGATTCAGAGCTCTGTTGAATTCCCTTTGCAGCTAATGGGCTGGATGGAGCCCACGGTGTTAGGCAGAGCGGGGAGGTGAGCAAGGCCTGTGGAGTGATTGTTTATGTAGTTATTCCCCACGAGCTGGAATATGGTCCCAGAGGCAGTGCAGCCACAGGACAGGGCAGCAGAGAAATCATCACGTCCTCTTTACATGTATTATGCTCTTTGTTCTGTTCTTGCACTGGGAAAAGGGTTCTCACTGGCTGTTGTTTGAGTTTGCTTCACAGCCCCTTGGTGGCTGGCCCTGTGAAATTTAGGCAACGCCTCTACGGGGACCCAGCGGTCCAGGAGCTGCGCGTGTGCTCTGGGAAAGCCAGAGCTGAACCTTTCCTCCTGGTAATGGCAGACCCGGGCGGTGACTGCCCGTGTTCCTGAGGGCTGCCACTCTCCCGTTGTACCCAGGAGAGTTGCCATTGCTTTTGTGTGCGGTTGCTGTTATCAAAAGAAAAAAATATGAAGCATCTTGGGTTTGTTTTCTCCCCACCCCCCAAGCAAAGAACAGCAGGTACTTGGGCTCCGTGCTCTCTTTCCAGAAGCATGTTCACCAAACGATCCTGCAAAAACCCCGGGCCTTGCTTTTGAAGGTCAGGACGTTAGAACTGGCCGTGTAAAGAATGACTGTTTTACAGATGAGTGAACCCATCAAAAGGAGTGGCTGGGGAGGGCAGTGAGCACAGGCCTGACAGCAGAGAGCTGTTCCCTTTGGGAACAGAGAGCAGCCTGAAGTTTGAGCTAGAACCTGCTGGTTCTGCATGAGCAATGGAAACGATCGTGGTCTCCATGCCTGCAACCACAACGGTGGTGTGTCTCCATGTAGGTAAGGCTGGAAAAAAAAACACCGTCTGGAAGTGAGCACAGCTCTGGATGGACTGTTCCTAGCTGAGTTTTGAACAAGTTGCTCTGGGTGACACAGAGGCAGCTGACTTTGGAGCTGCAACAGGCGGCAGGAATTCAGCCAACTCTGAATAAATTGGCTCCTAATATCTCTTGACCTGATAATGCCACAGGAGATTCAGTTTCTAGGCCAGGGAGCTGAGGACAGTCCTCTGTCCTTCCTCTCACGATGTGTCCATCCACTGAAGTCTCTTTGTGCTGAAGTTTCCCCTTTACAGGGCTTTTTTGCCACATCTGGTTCTGCAGAGCCATAAGGTACTTCCTGAAGAGCCTGAAGATGCCCAGGCAGGAACCTTCATCTCTTGTAGCCAGATTTTCTGTAGGTCTTCATCACCCACACTGAGATGAACCTCAGCATTCAGGGCCTTTTCTCCAAAGGACAGATGCTTGTCCTGAGCAGTAACTCATAAATACTTTCTAAAACTCTAAATAGTCCTCAGAGCTGGGTAAAGCGCTTCAAATTGGCGTGTATCAATAACAAAGCTATGGGGAAAGACCTTATTTCAGTAAAGCTTCTGCCTAGTGCTTGACCTTTTGTACATCCTTACAAATAGGACAAATAATACTTTTTCGGAGAGAGATGCCCGGGCTCCCCCCGGGGAGCAGCAGTGCGGTTGCCCACCCCCCTCTGCTGGGCTCTGCGGGCACTGCGGGAGGTGGCGCTGGCTCCGGCTGGAGGGGGAAAAAATCGCTGAAAAAGGTGAAAGAAAGGGGTTTTTGGCAGAAAACACTCCCGTTAGCATTCGCATGCCGTTCCTGCCCGGGTACCCCGAAGCTCCGTCTTCCTTCTCAAATTAGGGCCAGTGTCATCAGTAGACAAAAAATTATTCCGCCTTTTCTTCGAGGCCAAAATGATTTTGCAGAGCAAACGGGTGAAAGCAGAGGCTGAGCTTTTTGCCCAGCTGTGGTTGTTTGGCTGTTTTTTGGGGGATGGGGTGGTCAGAGAAGGGAGTGTAGTTCTGGGTTGAAACAGGGGTGACAGTAGCACTGCCTGCCCGTTGGCTTTAGTAGCTCTAGCTCAGGTTTAACAGAGCTCAGATGAGAACATCTGGTCTAGGTACAGGAGGGGATTTTCTTGGCGTTGGCTCAGAGTGCAGAATGAGTCCCTGATAAATCACCCAAAGCAATGATTGCAGCCGTTCTGGCAATTTGGCTTCAATAACTTTATTGAATGACAAGGTGTGTGCGAGCTGTCGGCAGGAATTAATCAGTTCTCTGAATCTGCAGGTGCCAGAGGTGTCGTTAGTGTGGAAACACCACAGCCCACGGCAATTTAATTGCCAGGATGACACAACCCAGTCACCCTGGTAGAAAACATTATGACATAGAAAAGCCTGAAAGACATAGAAAAATAGGAGACATAAAAAAACTGAAAGAGGCCTCACCAGAACAAAAGCCATGTCCATATGGCACCGTGTTTCCTGGGAAAACTTTATTTTTATGCTTTTTGACATGTCTCATCGACACTGGTACATTCTGGGAACTTGAGTCAATAATTCCTTCTGTCTGTGCTTACAGCAGAGAGCAGTGCGACTCCTGGAGTCGTCTGAGTTACGTCCATGGCTGGATTGCACACTGGGAAAGTTTTGTAATGGCCTGAGATTACAGTGATCTCCTTAATTTCGGGCTCAGATCTATCAAGCAGTGATTGGCGGATTCCTTGCCTAATGGAAAAATAAAGTAAAACTCCATCCGTTTGGGTGAAGCCTCTTTTTCTCATGCAATTCTACAAATGTGAAATTTCGAGTTGGTGCATCCAGTGGGGAAGGAACAAGCCCCAGGCGAGTCCAACCAGAGAGGGAAGCTTCCACCGGGTAAATGCAGTGGTTTTGCTGGGGTAGGTTTAGGCTGAATATTAGGAAAGAATTCTTCCCAGAAAGAGTGGTCAGAGACAGGAATAGGCTGCCCAGGGAGGTGGTCAAGCCATGAATGTGTTGAAGAGTGGTTGAGATGTGGTGTTGGGGGATCTGGTGCAGGGGAGAACTTCGTAGAGTGGAGCTGATGGTTGGACTCAATGATCCCAAGGGTCTTTTCCAGCCTGAAGGATTCTATGATTCTATGAGCTTAACGAGCTGTTGCAGCAGAAATGACAGTGTGCAAGGGAGCACTCGAGTGAGCACGGCAACGTTATTGAATTCAGCACAGCTTCCCCAGGAGTTTGAATCATAGAATCATAGAGGTGTCTGGGTTGGAAGGGACCTTTCGACCCTTGAGTCCAGCCTCCAGCCTGACACTGACAAACCCACCATGGTCCCGTGTCCCTCGGTGCTATGTCTTACTTGTCTTTTAAATACCTCCAGGCAACTCAACCCCTTCCCTGGGCAGCATCTTCCAAGGCTTAATAACCCTTTCAGTGTAAAAATTTTTCCTAATCTCCATCCTAAAGCTCCCCTGGTGCAACTTGAGGCTGTTTCCTCTTGTCCCATCACCTGTTCCTTGGGAGAAGAGGCTGTGAGAACCTCAGAATCATTACGGACCCTTCCCAGACCAATCAGACCAGGACCTAACAGGGATCAATGCCCCTCATCGTTGCACCTTCACTTTGGGTAGTTGTAGACAGTGATAAAGTCTCCACTCGGCCTCCTTTTCTCTCTTTTTCTGTGATCTGAAGAGCACAGAGGACCCAGTTTGTCTCTCAGCAATGCAGCCTCTCTCCAGACTGCCTGAAAGGTCCTTGCTCACCTGCATCATGGTTTCGTGCAGCAAGTCCCAGCAAAACTCATCTATTTATTCTTAGGGAGGATGGGGGACACTTTATGGAAAATCTCCAAATTAAGAGCTCCCCCAAAGCAGCTCTGCAGTCTGTGTTCCAGGCAGGACAGCGCGTTTACAGGCTGTGCCAAGGGACAGGGACTGACAGGACCGAACAGCCAGCATCTGCAATTGCTCATTTTTCTGGGGAATTCGCATCCCATCGCCTGCAGCAGGACCTGCCCTGGGCACACCAGTGTGCTGCCCCAGTGTCCTGGTTTGAGGTAAATGAACCAATTTTCTGTTTTACAGTTTTATTTTCTTAGCTGGGCCTCTTCTAACTAACTAAACTCTGCAATTAACAGCACATTGTTCAGAACTGTTTCGTCTTGCAGTGATAAGACCTGATTATCCCAAGGGATGGTGCAGAGAGGCCCTTGCTTATCCTTATTTCTAGAAGAACCAAGGGCAGATAATATTCATTGTTTGCCCATTGGAGGGTCGGAAACAGAAAAGCGTAAAGGGGTCCCACCTGCAAGGAGGGATGGACAGGACAGGGGACCCAGAACTGCCCAACAGGGGTATTCCAGCCCATCCCCATCATGCCCCCTATAAAAGCTGAGGGATCAAAGGGTCAACTCTCCTTCTCCGATGGCCGATGTCCAAGGAGAACCCTGCNTCATCCTGGGAGCTTGATACGGTTTTGTATCATACTCCCTTTTCCCCTTTTTCCTAAATTTCCTTATTATTATTATTATTTATATTTTCATTAAAGTAGTTTAGTTTTTTTCTAAACTCTTGAATCTCTTTAATTTCTTCCTCTCCTCTCTTTGACCCAAAGTGGGGAGGGGGGAACATCTGTCAATCAGGTTTTGGTAAATTTGGTTAAAACCACGACACCCAGCATGTCCCATCACACACCAGTCCACTGCTGGAGGGACAGGAGCTGTAGTCTGAGAGAGGTGTGTGTGTGTGTGTATCTGTTCAGAGATGAACAAAGCCTTCCTGTCACACAATCGGTGCTCGATGGCGTGCTGGTCCCCCAGCTGATGCTCCATCTTCTCTGCTTGACTTGAATTTGCAGGGATAATGAGCAGTGGGGAACCCACCCCACCTCCCTGCAGAGCAGGGAATACGGGGGAGGCAGGAGCCGAGGGACCCGAGTCACAGAGTTTTAGCACATTTTGTCCTTAGTGTTCCATCCAGTCACTGCCTAGTTTTATATTTATGATCCTGTGTGGGGGGATTGCTTGATAGGTCTTTAATTTCCTTTGGTTTCACTCCGAACCGGCCTCTCGAGGGACAGTAAGAATATTTTCAGTGTTATTGAATGTCATCTCTGTGCAAATTGTACAGAGGAAAAAAGATTTTGATAATAACTGTAAAATATGCGGGGGGCGGTAGGCTTTCTGGCTGCTGCTTTCTTTTATTATTTTTTTTTCCCCCTCTGATGAGAGTTTCAAGGTCAGCTGGCTCCATAGATACCACTATGCCAAGAACAAAATGTACAGATGCGCCAGGAGTCAGGGACGCAGACGCGCTGGCACTGTAAACAGCCTGGACCGTGTCCAGCATCCTCAGGCAGCGAGGATACAGGAGCGTTCATAAAAACACACTTTATTACAGCGATATCAAGATTTACCAGTTCTCTCCCTTGCATCATTAAACATGAGTGATTCGCATTTTTGTGGAAAAGGCCAGATTCAGCACAATCTCAACATTTTATTTGGAGGATGAGGAAGGGGTTTAGTGGTGTACTACAGAATCCTCTAGCAAGATCTCAGCATGTAAAAGATAGCGTGGTTCCCTGAATAAGTGGCTGGAGAAGAAGCCAGAAGACTGGTTTAGTAAGGATGTAGACCTGTTGGAATGAGTCCAGAGGAGGGTCATGAAGATTTTGGGGGGGGGGAGGNGGGTTTGGGGGGGGGGGAGGAAGGGGGAGCCCCTCTGCTGTGAAGACAGGCTGAGACAGTTGGGGGGTTTCAAACTGGAGAAGAAAAGGCTCCAGGGAGACCTTTGAGCCCCTTCCAGTCCCTCAAGGGGCTCCAGGAAAGCTGAGGAGGAACTCTTGATGAGGGACGGGAGCCATAAGATGAGGGGGAAGGGTTTGACACTGAAAGAAGAGAGATGGAGATGAGATGGGAAGAACTTTTTTGGTGTGAGGGTGGTGAGATCCTGGAATAGGTTGCCCAGAGAAGCTGTGGCTGCCCCATCCCTGGAGGGGTTCAAGGCCAGGCTGGATGGGGCTTGGAGCAACCTGGTGTGGTGGGAGGTGTCCCTGCCCAGGGCAGGGGGGTTGGAACTGGGTGATCTTGAAGGTCCCTTCCAACCCAACCCAACCCATTCTATGATTATACAAATCTATTCTATGGTTCTTTTCCTGATCCTGTGGCTGATTTATTGTGTCAACACAGAAGAATCTTTCACTTCAGCTGTCACCAGTTCCCTCTCCTTTCCCTCCTAGATACCTTTCCTTTTGTCGGTTTTTTGCTTGAACTAAATATCAGCCAGTCAGGCAAAAGCTGGAAATCTCTTCATCTAGCATTCTTCAGCAGACTTAAAATATTAATGCATTTTATCGTGTACTTATTTTTCGTAACCGTCAGTTGTTGCTACCAAGGCAGGGAATTCCTTATAAATATTGAATGCTGCTGCAAGGTCTGGGGGAAAAAAAAACACCCTAGAAATGGTTCTCTTAAGATCTCAAATGACTGAAAAACTACCATAAATCTTCCTAACGTTGGTAGATTTTGTGGAAATCCAAGAGCTCAGAAGTTACCTAACTGTTACTGGGATTTTCTAATGAACAGTCAAAGTTCTCGAATTTAACCCATCCATGGAAGTTACTTACTGGAGACAGAGGCTTTGGGGGAAAAATGGAACCATTGGGTTTATTCTCAAAGAATGTCTAGAAGTTGTAGTAAGATGTATCTCAGGAATTGGCTTTGAAGGTGTGGTGCCCATAAAAGAATAAAAGTCCATTGCAGGGGACATCCACTGCCCAGCTTAAGTGCTGGAGTTTGGACAAAACAAGAAGTTCTCCTGGTGGAATTCCACTTCCAGCCCAGGGAGGGGAAACGAGCGTTGAGGCAGGGTCTGCTGCAGCCCTGGAGGGTCAGCAGCCACGAGGCGGCTCCTTCTGGCTGAAGGAATTCACGTTTTGGTTCTTTTATGGACCCTCCCACCACCCTTCTAGCGCAAGCACAGAGCTGTGGATGCTGTGAATTTGAAAGATTTGGAAGATTTTTCACCTTTAGCTCTCTAGCCCAAATCTTGCCCAGGTTCACCATGACCAAAGCTTTAAATCCCCTGGTGGTGTCGGCCAGATCTGGAGGGACGACGCTCCGAGCTCCACCAGAGAGTGCGCTAATTGAACTAGAGAAGCCAAGGGTTAATTGCCCCGATATTACCAGTAATCTGTCTGTGGTGGTGCTGGTCCATCTCTCTACAGACCCCTTCTTGCTTCAAGAGCTGCTCTGTCTGGAGTTGTGTCACCTGAACACCGTGGGGTCCGAGGAGCGGGCAGCGCTGGGGGGAGGCTGTCCCTGCAGCCCCGCTTTGCGGCTGAATAGAGCCCTTTTGTCCCCGGGGCCGCTGCTCTGCTGCCAGGAACACACACACGAGATTAAACAGAAATAAAAAGACTTCGTTGGAGTCACTGGGGGTCACATTTTCTGCAGCCAGAGCAGTGCTGGAAAGAATCCCGAGGTGAACCCGGAGCAGTGACATGTGAGACCTCCTGTCACAGATACTGGGTTGCTTTTAATTCCTAAGAGTGGATGGCAAATACTATGTTGAATAAACTAGATGGACTGATGGGCATTGCCTAGAGCCTAGCTTCAGGATATTGGTTTTGCCCTGTGGACTGTGCTTTCTGGCTAAGAAACCACAGGACATGCTGGAGGTGACTGGTTTAGGCTGTTGTCTGAGGTGCAGCGGGTCATTGTTCCACAGAGGGTGACAGTGCTGGGCTGCAGGTGAGCTCCTGCTGGTGCCCAAAGGCAAAATTTAGTCTATTACACCCATGCAAAGACAGTTATGGAATCCTTTGGAATCAACTAATTGCCCTGGTAGAGCCCTCATAGTTAAATGAAGGATTTAACTATGGGAGTAGACGGATTCTCACCCTCTACCCTGTGCTCCTGAGACCCCACCGGGAGTCCTGTGTCCAGCTCTGGAGTCCTCAACACAGAAAGGACATGGACCTGGTGGAACAGGACCAGCGGAGGGGTACCAAGATGCTCAGAGGGCTGGAGCCCCTCTGCTGTGAGGACAGGCTGAGGGAGCTGGGGCTGTTCAGCCTGGAGAAGAGAAGGCTCCGGGGAGAGCTTGGAGCAGCCTTCCAGGATCTGAAGGGAGCTCCAGGAGAGCTGGAGAGGGACTCTTGGTCAGGGAGGGGAGGGACAGGACAAGGGGGAAGGGTTTTAAACTGGAAGAGGAGAGATTTAGATTGGATCTTAGGAAGAACTTCTTTGCTGTGAGGGTGGTGAGTCCCTGGAACAGGCTGTCCCAAGAAGCTGTGGCTGCCCCATCCCTGGAGGGGTTCAAGGCCAGGCTGGATGGGGCTTGGAGCAACCTGGGGTGGTGGGAGGTGTCCCTGCCCAGGGCAGGGGGGTTGGAACTGGATGATCTTTAATGTCCCTTCCATCTCTAGCTATTCTGTGATTTTGTGATTTGCTGGCTCTGCCTCATGTCTGTCTCTTTCCACTGATGGGGAAAAGACAAGTGAGAAGTGAGATCCTTTTCCAGCAGAGGGGCTACCCGCTGGCTGGGTCTGAGACTTGGGCTGTACCATCTGGTGACGTCCTGTGTGTGCCACCCCCCTCTACCAAAGGGAAGGCTGTACGTTTTCGGGAATGAAGTTAAGGCAACAAGGTTCCCACCTGAGAGAACCTGAGTCAGAAATCTGTTTGAGTTCTAACAGCCTGCCTGGGGAACTGTGTCCATAAATTGGCCATTATTAGCATTTTTCCTTGTTGTTTCTGGGCTAACGGGCAGGGAACAGCCAGTGGTAGCTCGTGCACAGGAGAGGTGTCACGATGTGTGAGTCCTCATGCACCTGAGCAGGGCCAGTCACCAGTGTGTTGTGGCCCAGCAGCTCCCATGGGCCGTGGTGGGAGCTTCAGTCTCTGGGCCCCCTTTCAGCCTTAGGTTCTGCTTCTGCACCTGCAAAACAAGAGCTTAATTAGTGTTCATTAGAACTGAGCTAACACACTTGTGGGCAATCTAGAAGTGAAGAGATAGCCGGGAGGTGGGCTGTGTGTTGGCTGGCACAAATCAGCGCCAGGCAATAGCCCCATGGAGGGTGGGAAGAGCCGCCCCCTTCCCCGGCTTGGCATCAGCTCCTCATTATCACATCAAAGGGACCCGCAAGGAGACTCCTCCGCACAGGCTTCAGAGAGGCAGGGGAGCTGGGGTTTGGTGCAGAAACTTTTCCTTCCCTCTGTCTGCCTCCGTTCCCCCCTTCCCAAATTTCACGTGGAGCTCGGGGGGTTTGAATCAGCCCCCAACGACAAAAGGGAGTGGAGACGGAGGGGGTGACTGTCGCGTCAAAGGCACCTGAAGACTCCTCGTGTGCGGCAGGGAGGCGCGGGGGTGGATGAGCTCCACAACTCTTGTTTCCTTCTGGTGGGACGGTGGGTGAACGGCTGACAAACTGGAAGAGACATCTCCCGTTCCGGAGATCAAATTGCACAGCAAATTAAAAGGCTCCCCAAAGGCACTGCTGCTCCCTCTCCTCAAAAGCTAAAGATGGTCTCCACCGACCCCAGAGCGAGCTCCAGCTTCTGTCACCAGTGCTCGGATTGAAGGCTGTCCCTTCGGGTGACACGTGTCACGAGCCCGTCAGTGCTCATCAGGGGGCGGCTCATTCATTTGCAGTGAAAGCTCAAGGAAACAGAGGCTACTCCCCGTTTGGTTGATGACGGCTCAAAAATTGGCCTGCTCTGCTGCATCCTCCAGGAACCAGCAAAAATCCAAACTGTTTGCTTTATGAAAGGTTTTTATATGCGTGATACCCCCGGAGAGCTATTTCATTATACCAAAAATGAGGTTAAAGTTTGTTCTTCTGCATCTTGATGCTCCGTTTGCAAACCCAGGAGCCGAGCATTCCACAGTTGCTGTAATTCCACCCCTGTGAGTAGCCCCGTATGGTCTTTGAACGGTGGAGCCCGGCTGTTGGAGCCCGTGAGCACCCCCAGGAAAGCCGAGATGCTGCACTGAAGTGCAATTTGTATCTACACGTTCCCACGATGAGATCGTTCAGCCCATTTTAATGCGAGGGGCTGATTTAGCTGCCTTCTGGTACCAGCTCTCGCTGTCTCACTTGGAAAGGAGACAGCACGGCTGTTCAGACTTGGACGGGTGCATCCGAAATGGCATTGCTGAAGGTGGATCCCATCCCAAACACAGAGAGAACTTTGAGTTGTTGTCACTGACTCGAGGAAGCAATATTACATACAAGCCACAGAGTTTACCCAAACCACTGCTTTGTGTTAAACCTGCCCTCCAGCAGCAAGCTGGTNCGTGTCCCAGCTTGTGCCCGTTGCCCCTCATCCTGTCCCTGGGAACCCCTGAGAAGAGTCCAGCTCCATCCTCCTTCAACCCACCCTTCAGATCCTTGTGAACATGAAGAAGGTCTCCCCTCAGCCTCCTCTTCTCCAGGCTCCAGAGTCCCAGCTCTCTCAGCCTTTCCTCCTCAGGGAGATGCTCCAATCCCTCCAGCATCTTGGTTGCCCTACGCTGGACACTACATGAAGTTCTTTAACCTATTTCAAACTCCCGAGGCCATTGACAGCTTTTTAGCCACCTTAGTAAGGACACGCTGATGTCACTGGCTCACTGACGTGTAGTTTTCAGCTGAAAAACTGCTTTTAGACCTGTCTTGTCTTTAATCAGTACAAATGGGAAGATGTCTGCTGAAATAAGAGGTGAAGCAATGCCCTAGTGCAGGAACAAGGGGGCAAAAGACACGTGCTGATACAGACCATGCCAAAGGAACTGCTGCTGGATGGTTCCTAAAAACCGTAATGCTGATCGAGGTGTGATCGCTCTCTCCAACTCCCTGAAAGGGGCTGCAGAGAGGCGGGGGTTGGTCTCTTCTCCCAAGTTCCAGATGACAGGACAAGGGGTGATGGCTTCAAGTTGTGCCAGGGGAAGTTCAGGTGAGATATTAGGAAATATTTCTTTCCTGCAAGGGTTGTCAGGTATTGGAATGGGCTGCCCAGGGAGGGGGTTGAGGCACCATCCCTGGAGGGATTCAAGACAGAAGCTGACTTGGTGCTCAAGGATATGGCTTAGGGTTGAGTGTTGGGTGGTGTGGGGGGGTGTTTATGGTTGTTGGGGTTTTTGTGTGGGTGTTTTTCAGGTTGTGGGTTTTTTTTTCCCCCCCCATTGGTTGGACTAGATGATCTTAAAAGGTCCCTTCCAACCTAGGTGATTCTGTGATTCTGTGTGTAAGTCTCAGTGCCCTCTTTTTTCTGTGGCTTTTGCTGTTCTTTGTACGGGACGTCGCGTCCTGTGGCAGCCACTGCAGCACAGCAGCGCCCTTGCGGTGTGTGGAAGGGTATTATGGCATTTTATATCATACATTCAGCCTAGGAAAAAGGAGGCTGGGGGGGAGACCTTATTGCTCTCAACAACCCCCTGAAAACAGGTTGTAGAGAGGTGGGGATTGGTCTCTTCTCCCAAGTCACAGGTGATGGGACAAGAGGAAATGGCCTCAGGTTGCACCAGAGGAGGTTCAGATTGGAGATCAGGAACAATTAAGGTTATTAAAGCCTGGGAATGGGCTGCCTGGGGAAGGGTTGAGGCACTATCCCTGGAGGTGGGTAAAAGATGGGTTGAGATGTGGTTTAGTGATGTTTTTTTATAAGATGGTTGGACTTGGTTGATCTTAAAGGTCCCTTCCAACCTCTCTATGGTATTGGTGGGGCTGTGGCAGAGGGAGAAGAGCATCGGAATCATATGCCTGCTCATCAGCTGACAAATCTCATTAGAGGCAAGGTCTCTTTTTTATCAGCCAACTGATACACGTGAGGTGTCGGGGAAACAGGGCTTTCTGAGCCCCACGGCTTGGTGGGTGCTGGGAAAATCCAGACTTGGCTTTAAACCCTCACTGTGCCCCACTTGTGTCTCTGTTTGCAGGGAAAGCGGTGAAGGGACGCGGTGCCAGCAGATGGCAGTGCCTGTCAGCAGAGCTTACAGCCGGACCAGGACGAGCTCAGAATGTTTTGGTTTTCTTGGCATGAAGCAGAGCGCTGTCTCTCCTATGGAAGCCTTGCACTGGTGTAGCTCAAGGTGGGCAAAAAATGACCATCCTGTGATCAGACTCCTCTGCAGGGGGGGGACACCCCTGCCCAGTTGTGGGCTGAGGGTGTTGCTGGGATGCAGGGGGTCGGGAGGTGAGGGAGGTGGGCAGGAGGCTTCTCCTGACGCCGACCATCTCACCCGAGCTTTGCAGACCTGCAGGTCTGTTCCTTTAGGGCTGCTGGCTGGACAGCTTTTCCCAGGGCAAAAATTCATTCCAAATCTTATTAAAAGAGATTAAAGGAAAGAAGGAGAGGAGCTGAGGGCTTTGTGAAGGTGACACCGTCCTTAGGACTGGTGGAGCAACATCCAGGGACTTCTACTCTGGAAGCCAGTGTTATGATTTTAGGGAGGACCAGCTCTCGTGCTGTATGAATTAGTGTTTAGTAAGTTTAAATGCTTATTAAAAAAGCCCTAAAGTGTTAATGTACTGCCCAAATAGCACTTTTATAAGGATACTTCATGTATCGCAGACATAATCTGCGAAAAAAGGTAGAATAAATATTGCTGGAAAGAGCGTTTCTAACAGTTATGAGCAGGCAGAAGATCTAACATAATTTCATAGGATTTAATCGACACTTTATTATTGTGCTTTTACTCTCATTGGGAGGAGTTTCGCTGTTTCAGTCCTCTGTGCCGTTTGCAGCCCAGATGGGGTAGCTCTGGTCTAAAGCACAGGAGGAGCCAAACTGGCTGGTCTGATCTGGATGCCCGTACTGGGGTGAAATGGGAAATACAACCTTAACAACAAAATTGTATCTGCAAAACTCATTTTTAATGGTCTAAGTCCTTGCTCTGGCTCCAGGTTCTGATCCCGTCTGGCCAGACCCAACCTCCAAGTAGTGATCAGAGAACAAGAACACGGGTAAAAAGTGCTGTGTGTGCAGAGATGTGCTTTAGCCCAGTCCCCTGTGCAATGTGCCTATTAATGATATTCCAAGCTGGGGTTATTTCCCTTTCCTTACCTTGTCTGTCTGATTTTTTCCAGTCAAGCTTCCATAATAAGGCATTCTGTAGCCTAGATCTGAGATGGTTGGGAATCTGATTTTCTGATCTATAGGAAGTTCCACTAGTTCAATTTTTCTCCTGTTCCAGAAGAAGAATGCAAATGAGAAGTGACAAAAAGTCCATACAATAAAATAAAAATGTCACTCCAATGCTGACGTTTTTCATTAGTGATAGTGTAACTTTAAATTAAAACTAGGGAAAAAAAAAATCATTGAAAGACATTCAAAGGAGAACATGGGAAAAATAGCTTTCAGTTTCCAGCAATACTGACACGTTCCCGTCAGTATTGCTGAATTCCCACTTTGGTTTTGACAAGTTTTCTTTCCCTGACTGGAAAAATTTTCTGTGAAAGCACTTTTGATGGGCTGTAATGCCTGTGGTCCTGGAACAGAGCCAACCGGGGGAGAGGAACAGAGAATTCAGGGGAACGGGGCAAGGTAACCTGGAGTCTCCAGGCAGATCTGTCTCCCATATGCGGCTGGAAATATGTGACATTTGCTTTTCAGGAGAGGAAATATTTTCCTAAGCTAGGGAGACAGTGTGGTATTATCAATGATAAAAGGGAAGAAAAAAAAAAAAA